>JARKHS020002662.1:0-70616 GCA_030143305.2 Amblyomma americanum | reverse complement strand
TTTATGGAGGAAAAACGCTAAGGCGCCCGTGTACTGTGCGATGTCAGTGCACGTTAAAGATCCCCAGGTGGTCGAAATTATTCCGGAGCCCTCCACTACGGCACCTCTTCTTCCTTTCTTCTTTCACTCCCTCCTTTATCCCTTCCCTTACGGCGCGGTTCAGGTGTCCAACGATATATGAGACAGATACTGCGCCATTTCCTTTCCACCCAAAAAAACAATTAAAAAAATCAATTCTCTATCAGATCAGCCCTGTAGACATATTCCTCAAAATATTAGTCTGGGGGCTCCCTTCGAGAAAAACCCGAATAATGACGATACGAGCCCTGGTAAAACAGATCACTGAAGCGTACAATTTAATCTTGCGGTAGAGCATGTTTTCTTATAGAGATGATGGTGCGCCCTGAATAGAAAAAGTGTGTACAATGTAATTTGATACTGGCCTATTCTAATAAGGTTACACCTCCGGCAATGATCATAAGTGAGCCTTTAGAAATTCAGCAAGAATATAATGGATTTGATGTTTTCTACACAGGTGACTCCAAAGCGCGTGAGCGTGTAGGTGCAGCTTCTGTACAGGTATCTACAAAGTAGGCCGCTGCCATTAACTCAAAAGCAACTCTGTACGCTGCAGAAATGTATGCCATTTAACGGCCATGGAAACAATAACTAAACAACAATAGAAACGCGGCACTTTACACCGACTCGAGAAGTCGAGCCATGACCAGCAGTTAAATGAACACAAAGAACTAAAAGCCCCCCTTTGCTACCCGTCCTCTCACAGCTTTATCAAACTGCGAAAAGCGCGTACAGAGTACGCTTATGCTCAGTTTCCAGCAATATTGCGATTGTAGGATATTATCTTGCTAACTACGCAGCCAAAAATGGAACCGTGAGCAATGCCTAAAAAGTGAATGTACCCTTCAAGGACTATAAAGTATAAATCAAGCGAACACTATGCTCCAAACTGCAGCTCTAATAGACGAGCGAAGAAAATAAGTTGCATTTCTTTCAACCTACTTTATAAGAATGGGAGGATTGTTATCGTCGAAACAATCCTACTACGAATCGTACACGGACACCTAACAAGCAACTACATCCCACAACCCCAGGAAAGAAATCATTGCTGCGGCCCGCTTTCAGTGATTCACACCCTTTTAATATGTTCATTTCACGAAATGCATCGTCACAGTCGTTTTCCTAAATTTAGAAATTTAGGCTGCTCAAACAAAGGCCAAGCTGTTGCAATGGCTTCTCTAAATATCGTCTTCATTCTCCGAACAGCTCTCTCCCTGTCTCTTTTTTTTTCCTTCTGGAAGTCTAGAGTCTGACGGAAACCCGTCTGGTCGGGATGGTACATGACGAAAGAAGAAGGCGCCGACCAAAAGAAAAGATGGGATGACGTTTCGGCTCCCCCACGGGAGCCTTGTTCACAATGAGGCATAACGTAGCTTCGTCCTTTATTTATACACGGCGCATGAGCGACCCCAGACACCTGGCGTAGATTGGGGGCAAGTTCCCGTCATTTCGATTGAGCGTGTGCGCTGTCGTCTGAATAATCAGTGATTCCAGATAGAGCCGTGACTTGCTGTCCCTTTCTTTTGCAATCACACGTGCCTCGGCCCAGTCTATGTTGTGTGCGGCGGAAACCGAGTGCTCGGCAAGCGCATTTTGACCTGCGCGCCGGTTTCTGACGTCACTCTGGTGATCCCGTATTCTTCGTTCAAAGTTACCCGACTCGCCGATATACACAGATGGGCAGTCCGCACAGGGTATCGAATACACGACACCTGGGAACTTTTCTTTCTTTAGCTTGTCTTTGACGTGCACAAGCTGACTCCTCAGTTTTCGAGCTGGCACATGCGCGGTCTTGACTTCGTAGGACCGTAATATGCGCGCCAAAGGTTCGCTGATGCCAGGAACATAGGGAATCGCGGCTCGTTTCTGGGTAGCGGGACTAGCTTGCAGCCTAGGACGTTCCATTTGGCGCTGTACGGAGTCCATGACGTGTACAGGATAGCCACATGTGGACAAGTCACGCCGTACACGCACATCTTCAGCAATCTGGTCTTCTCCTCTGGAACACATTTCTTTTCGTCGGAGGAGCGATGACACCACAGAACGTTTCTGGCAATCAGGATGAACGGACTTAAAATGTAGGTACCGGCCGGTGTGCGTGGGTTTTCTGTAAATGGTGAAATTTAGACGTGAGGACTGTCTGGAAACGAGTATATCTAAAAATGGGAGGCAGCCGTTGACTTCCTCTTCAACGGTGAACTGTATGCTAGGCTCCAAACTGTTGAGGTGAGTAGTAAAGTCATGCAACGCTTCTTTCTTCAGGATGCAAAAGCAGTCGTCCACGTACCTCAGGAATACTTTTGGGGCAGGCGTGAAGGACGCAAGAGCACGGCCTTCGATTTCTTCCATGGCCAAGTTCGCAACTGTCACAGAAATCGATGCACCCATGGCTGCTCCGCGAATCTGCCTGAACGGGACATCCTCAAAAGTGAAGTACTGTGTTTGACAGGCAAAATCTCAGAAGGCGGGTCAGGTCATGCACATCTATCGGGGCTCTTCCTGGCAGTGATGGGTCTGATTCAAGGGCAGCGGTGCATGCTTCCACGGCAAGGTCAATCGGCACACTTGTGAAGAGTGACTTTACGTCGAATGAAACCATGATTTCTCCGGCGTTGATTTTAAGGTTTTGAACCTTTTCGATGAAGTGCTGGGTGTTGCGCAGGTGCGTAGGGCTCCTGCCGACGAGAGGAGAGATAACTCTGTGCAGAAACTTGGACAGATTCTGAAGCGGCGAGCGCGTAAAATTCACTATAGGGTGTAGAGGGACGTCAGGCTTGTGAATCTTTGGCAGGCCGTAGATCACCGGGGCTGAACCATTGTGGCAAAATAGGTAGAAATACAGCGACCTGTGCTGCGGGGGCACCACTCGAAAAACCTCGGCCAGCAATTTTTGTAGTTCTCTCTGCACCTTGGCCGTCGGATCTCGAGCGAGACGAGAGTAAGTATTAGCGTCTTCCAAAAGGATCAGCATTTTCTTTTTGTAATCGCATTTATCTAAAAGTACAGTGGCATTCCCCTTGTCGGCCGGAAGTATCGCAATGTCTGGATTGGTGCGGAGGCTTGTAATAGCTTCTTTTTCTTGGCGCGTAAGAGGAGAGACCGATGAATGCGAACGTAGCTTGGAAAGGACGCTCACCACGCGTGTGCGGGCTTCGTCTCGGCGCGACGGGTCAACCTGGTTTAAAGCAGTCTCTGCAGCACATATAACCTTTCTGATGTCGGGAGCGGGGCCAGTGTTGAAATTCAGGCCAAGGCTCAAAACAGACATTTCCGCCCGGTTCGGCTGGTAGGACGAAAGGTTTCGCACAAACGCTTTCGGGGCATCCGAAGAGCTGCCTCCCCGGCTCTGCCTCAGCCTCTCCAATTTGTTCTCGTGAGCAAGCTTAGCTTGTCGCGTCCGAAGGCCAGCTTGGAAGTTTGCATGCAGTTGTATGCTAGGGAATTCTTCCGGGCAGTTGAATTCTAACCGTCGTCTTGCGAAAAACGCATCGTTTTCCAGCTTTCTGATTTTGTCTTTGCATTCCAGGATCCTAGCCTGTAGAAGCTGTCGTTCCGCTTTTGAGACAACTTCTTTAACGCTTTCCTTCTACGGAGCGAAGAAGGGGCTCGCAGTGGTGGACGAAGCAGCAGCTTGCGCATCCAATCCTTCCGCGGTGAGCTACCACGAGTTTACGGCTTTTCCTCGCAAAGTAGGTCTCGGTGACGGTAGCTGGCGACCGAGAAAAAAAATCACACGGCTCAGACAAATGGGCGAACTTTAACCTGTTTTCATCTTGCAACATTTTTTCCCGTTGGTAGTGCATGAGGTGTTCTGACTACAGCGACGCAGACATGCTCCGCGCAAGCGTTTGCCTAGTGGCATTTTCATGTTTCAGTAGTTTCAGCATCAATTGTTCCGTCCTTGGTCGCATAAGCTATTCGACTTTTCGTTTCTTCTTTCTTGCTTTACTGTGCGCAAGGCTTGCAGTAATGGAACTTGAATTGTTTCTCACGAGACTAATGGTAGTTTGCGCCAGGAGGATCGGCTGTCTTGTGCGTTAGGCCGGATTTACTTTGCTCCTTCGCTCACAGAAGCATGAAGACTTTCAGGTGCATGACCGACTGTTGTTTCTATGCCACATTGTCGCTATTATTTCTTGTGTTACACGTGTACTCATATTTGTGCAATTTGTGCACTTATACTGCGTTCTTAACCAGGCCAGATTTTAGTATTTAAATATACTGCTGACATTTACGTGCCTATGACCTGAGTTCTTAGTGCATGCAGATATATTGTTAATTTTTGACACTGTTATTTCTGTGTTTACAATCTGAGTGGCGTTCATTTTTACTTGCATAAATTTGACCTCCCCAGTGCGAGCATTACTGCTATGAGGCTGTTGTTTTACCAGTATTTTCGTATTCACACAAAAAAGAAATAAAATTTTATTTACGGTTAGGCCTTCAAGTTCACTGCTCGCGTATTTAAAGTTGTACATTTACTGTGTTCACAATAGCCGCTGCTTATAATGTGCGAACTGGCATTCATACTTTGCCAGCAAGCATGCTTTCGGTGCTTCTTTGTTCCAACACAGACGATATTCTGCATGTTCGCTAAATATAAGTGCTACTAAAACTAGCGCTAGAGACGAAATAAAAGTCGGAAATGATTCTGTGAGCACAGTGAGAAAATCTTCCTCTCAGTTTTTCCGCCAAAATGTTTGTCGTTGCGCAGGTACACTATGCTTTTCGATAACGTCAGCATTTATTTGCGCATCGGCTTCCTACACAACGCACAAGTGCTGAGCTACGCACATTGGAACCCGCATACGCGGTCTGGAACCAGAACACGTGCTCTTTTGGGCGTCGCAAACACGTGAAGGATGCCGCCTCGGGTTTGAGGGCCCTTGCACGTAACAGCGCTTTGAAGCTTTCATGGGCTGGCAGCTGTTCCTGGGAATTATTCAAAAATCGCTCGAAGGCCACTGCGATTCGGAAACTTTTCTGGGGGTATTGAGAAGAATCTTCTATAACGCGAGGTGACTATTTCCAGGACTGCACGGATCTTTCGCTTTCGTGAACCAGTCATAGTGGTCTGGAGGTCATCATTACCTGCACACGGAAATCAAAGCAACTGGTCGATTTCACTTTTTGCGAAGACGTGCAGGGAATTCGCGCTCCTTGCTAGCGCCCAGTGCAACACGCAAGTATAGAGATGTGCACAAAGCACTTTTTGCAGATTTCAGTAACCCGTTATGAGCAAGCCTTGCTCAAGTCACAACGAGTACAGGCACGAAACGTTCTCACCTGCCTGAAGCAAGCAAAAAACCGATTGCGCGCTGAAGTAAGTAGAGTAAGTTGAAAAGTTACTCTGGCGATTTTTTTCGCGACTCTAATGAAAAAGCGATTACCTCCTGCACTTCAAAATTCATTCAGTTAGTGTAGTGTCAAATCTAGATGAAGGTGAGCTCCCGGCATAAGCGTCCACTTCTCTTGCTATACAGAATTTTTTTTAAGCGCTTCGTGGGAGTTGCCGTATACATCGCTAGACAGTTGTCTTCATCTTGGTCAAACACGGTGGAAGCCATAGTTTGAGCATTCGGAACGTGCTTGCAACAGCTCAAAAAAGCGGGTTCGTTTCAGAAAAATTCAAGCGCTAGCAAACAAAAACACAGAAGGGAAGACATCGCTTTTTTACAACTCAAGATTTTTGTTTCCATCCCGGCCGCGGCGGTCGAGTTTGGATAGGGGCAAAATTCTAGAGGCCCGTGTATACCGTGCGATGTCAGTGCACGTTAAAGAACCCTAGGTGGTCGAAATTTCCGCAGCCCTTCACTACGGGGTCCCTAAGCCTTAGTCTCTTTAGGACGTTAAACACCCATAAATCTTAAAGCATTTTTATTTAGGGGATTTAATATCTACTTAAAGAAACAACACCAATCGGCGCATGTACGCTGTTCCTATTCTGTGTCATTGTTTTTTAATGCTTCAATTTTCCCTCAGGAAACGTTTACCAACTTGCCAAATTTCCTGACCCGTTGCAAAAAAGTGGTTGTTTTGATATACACCCAATCTGTTTGAAGCTCAGTTCCAGTTCATCACCGAGCGAGGGGGATAGTACGACTATCACAGCTGCGGTCGAGTGCTCAGACCTGCCGCCTCAGCACCTCGTTATTAGTGAAAACGCGCGCAACTACAGGGATGCACTTTCAGCTATAAGACGGTTACTCCTCTCCTGAGAGCTAAACGGTCTTGTTGGATTGATGCCTCATTTCCGAAACCTGTACAAAAACCACCGAGTGAAGCACCGGCAAGACAGCGCTTCACTAGGCGTAACCTCGTGGTTTCAGGGTAGGTGTAGTAAGCGCGCCGTTAAGGAAAACCGACTAGGTGTGGGCGTGCGCGAAGGGGAAAAGTCGTGTATTACACGCGATTCCTCGTGGGCCCAGCTCGGGCGGCGGTCACAGCGAGACGATCCGCGCGCGAAGCGAGGCGACAAATCACGGTCGCCTTGACAGACGCGCCGGCACCGGGTGATGCGAGGTTGCGCGCCCGTCCTGGTGCGGCCTTGTGTCACGCGTGAATTAGATATGCTTGGCGCGTCTTGGTTTCTCTTGGCCACCGACTAGCGTGATGAGGACCCGGCTCTGTCAGAGCACAAATTTCTTTGGAATGGAATGGAATGTGGTGGTTAACATCCAGGGAGTAACGCGAGGGTTTAGAGGGACTCCGTACAGGTGGGCTCCAGATTAATGCCTAAAAAAAAAAGCTCCCAAAGTAGATTTGCCTATCCCGGAGAGAAGGAATAACGAAGCTAGCTTTTCAACACCGGACTATCCTCACTGTTGCACGTGTACTATTAATATCCACCTCGAAGACACGAACACCGAGGAGGCCACATTACTGCGCGCACCGTGCCAGTTGTCCAGAGGTGGAACGCGGATGTTAAAGCCTGGATCGTACAACCGCACCGATATAATCTCCATCAGAATAAGTCCCCCAAAACGCTATCGCTATAGAAAGTCGAGAGCAACTTCAGAGCGAGCTGAATAAATCGGTTTGTTGCTCGCAATGCGCAATCCGAATGCGTGGAGACGTCATAATTCCCGGCGTGAAGAAAGCGTATGAAAGTGATTATGCTTCTCTAGAAAACGGGCGCGCTATGCTGCCGGACAAATTAAATGAAATATTAGCGCAGATACGTTGCTGAGGGCCCGGTGCTTGAGCCGTTATTGTTCGCATAGATGCACGACGTCGCTTGAGCTCCAACATTAAGTCTAAAAACCACAAGCTACTTTAAAAGTTCGAATTTTTTGGTCCGCAGAGCACGGCACGAGCGTTCAAGACAAGGCTGATCGTGCCTGCAGAGGGGCTCCCGACAACTTGGGTCCCAAAAGGAGCGCCGAGAATAAAAAAAATAAATAAAGCGAAGTGCTCGAGAAACTGGAAAGTGAAGTCAGCGGTACAACTACTCGACTTAAACAGGAGAAGTCGTCACGTAACCGATCGTTTTCTGCGGTTGCTAGTCCTGAGCGAAAAATAGAGAGGACAACCCCCTTATGTAATGCAGGGTAGAGGGGCCTGTTTGCTCACACGCACGGTGTTCTCAGCGATCCCCCAAGGGCGGTTGTCACGATAGACGCTCATGAAATATTGATGTAATATAAAATCGTGCTTCGAGCACTCTCACTTTCATCGGCAAGGACACTTGCAGTTGTGTAACGATTTTTTCTAAGCTTGGGGGCAGGAAGTATTTCATTAACCCGGTCACAGAGAGATCTCATGCCCTTGCGTCTAGTTCCTTGACATATTATCTCCACGTGTCAATCTGATGGAAACGCCGAAGCCTGCGGATACCGTCGCCACTGCTTCGACGTCAGGGTACCGCGCGAATCTAGACTTATTGACGACCTATGCGTGGCTTATCTCCTCAAGGTGCTAACTGCGGCAGCAATGGGCCGTCAATGACTAATATTGGGCAGTATGGTGGGGCTCTATGGCTGCGCGTGCCCCAGGCACTTGTCAGACCTCGAAGCAGGTCGGACTGAATGGGCCACGGGCACCTGCTTGACATTGGGCAGATAAGGGTTATGAATTGGCTCGCCGTTATGCTAGCAGACTACTTGTGTCCTTCGCGAACTGACTTGTCTCGGCGGTGGGTCTATAGCGCCCCCCAAATGCCCTACGATGCCACTGGGATTGCGTAGGGCATGAACCGGCCTTTAAGCTTCACGCCGCGTTGCGAGTAGGTCACGTAAGCGAGGATGAAGGCATTTCGGCAAGAGCAGCTTTAAGCGTTGCCGGTCAAAAGGGGGTTCTTCTTTTTTTAGATCCATATGTAAGAAGGCTCTGGCGTCCCACAGTGGCGCTAGATACTCATATAACTGAGAGCATAATACAGAACACAACGCGTCAACAATGATAAAAGAGAATGGCGGAAAAAAGTGGAAGAAAACGCCGCTTGTTTTCAAAAAATCACTATCATAGTTACCGTAGAATATAGGCAACATACGAAGAAGGAATCGTACTCGATCCGTATCGCACTCGTGGAGTATTAAGAGCTATGAACACGTAAAGAAAGATCTGTCAAGCGCATCCGTCGGTCCAGCGCTGGGGCGGAGTTCGACCCCAGTGCCGCCGGGTACCCACCGATGATACAATGGGCACAAGCTTTCCCCTGGGCTGGTGCTCGAGTTATTTAGGGTTAAATGTCTGGAAGATGGGTCTTAGACGTCACCTTGAGAAAACGAAAACAACTTGGGCCATGGCGCTCTTTCGCCTCAGAGGCCCTTGCGCCACAAAAAAAAAGAAAATTCACAGTCATCAGGAGGCGTAAAACAAACAATATTTTCTCTTCGATATTAACCTAAGGAGTATATACGTACTGAATCTCATATTGAATCTAGTATCCAGCGGTTACCAAGTATGTTGGGGGCGCCGAGAGCGATGACCCGAAAATGTCACAAAGACAGAACAGGAAGACGTACCGTACCATGTCACACACAATCACCAAGGATACTATATCTGACCTTGTCTTGAAGGCTGAAGCCAGTGCAAATGCTGTCTCACAATTAATTGGCCAATGAGATGCCCAGTTCTCAAAGTTTCTCAAGCATGGAGACAATGCGTGATTTCGCTGGTAACCCTGTGATAGATGCTACGGACTCGAACCGGCCACGAAGCGTTTTTAGGTGCAAGATGCTTTGACAGTTCGGCCCAAGATTCGCTCGTTAAAGCTGCCAGGGAAGGAAGCGTTTTAGCAACAGCTGCAACCCTCATCCGTCCTTCTTTCCCCTGCCCTGCGCGAGAGTTCCCTCTATGACGTTTTTAATCTCTCGTTTAAAGCGCTTCATTTTCTCCTTCCTAGTTTCCTGCAAATTTACTGGTAAGTCTTGCAGTCTTTTTTGCAGCGCTCCGAGTCAACGCTGTTTCGGTACAAACATTTAAATACCTCAGATGCCCAACTGTTATCGTCCAATTTCTTCAGGCGTTCTTCACAAAACATTTTACTGTGAGCGTACCGTGCTTGAAACGATGCCCAGCGCAAGCACTATCGGGATCAAAATATTGCGGCACGCGTGTTCTTAGAAAAGAAGCTTATCACATCTCTTCCTCGTGATACATTCGCGTGGTATATGTCGCCAGCGCACAAAGCATGCAGGTTCCCTAATACCTTGGCACATTTCAGTCTACTGGATTACACTACGGCGCCGAAAAAAAACATTTCTTTTCCGCATACCCGCATCCCGTAAACTTCTGATCACCGTAGTACCTTTATACTTCCGCATTTGGGCTTTTGTCATGACCACTATTGCTGATGTGCCATTGAATTTCCATGAACAGCCATTAATTAACATTTTCATTAACATCCAATTAATTTCCAGCGTTGACCGAACTTCTGTCCTTAATTCTTTTCTTACCGCACCTATTTGTACGGTTCGATTTTGAACGATTGCGCATTAGTCCCCATTTTGAGCAATCCGGGCCGCTTCTCGACAAGTAACGCCATTCAGTATGTTTCAGAAGGGACTGTATTTCAGTTTCAGAATCGTTTTTTTTTCTTCGGCCACTTGAGGGAGCATTTTTAAATTTCGCACTACACCTGACAACACGGAGCAATCGCGCAAGCATGGCGCCCGAGGTGGCGTGCTCTTTCTCTACTCAGCGGCGACGCCGTTCTCGCAATTTCGCAGCATCGACACTTGACTCTGTAGACTCTGTATGTGCAAGCGTCAACTTTGTGCGAAAGTATGACGTATTTATTCTGTTTCAGTTCGCACAGAGACGACTGCTCCTCGCTTTCCGGACTGTCGACAAGTGCCCGACTGTAACTTTCGTTTCCACCGTTATACCGAAGAGATTCACTGCTTTCAGGCAATATCTGAAGGTACAGGGCATGTTCTGAGCTATTCCATGCCACAAGCACTGTAGCGGACCCAGTTATCTACAAGACGGCCCAAGACCGACCTTGGCACTGCACTGCGATGGACCCGCTGAGGTGGCTCAGTAGTTAGGGCGCTCGGCTACTGATCCGGAATTCCCGGGCTCGAACCCGACCGCTACGGCTGCGTTTTTATGTAGGAAAAACGCTAAGGCGCCCGTGTGCTATGCAATGTCAGTGCACGTTAATGACATCCAGGTGGTCGAAATTATTCCGGAGCCCTCCACTATGGCACCTGTTTCTTCCGTTCTTATTTCACTCCCTCCTTTACCCTTCCCTTACGGCGCGGTTCAGGTGTCCGGCGATATGTGTGACAGATACTGCGCCATTTCCTTTCCCCAAAAACCAATTATTATTATTATTCACTGCACTGCGGAGTAGCCTAAATTGATGAGTGCAAGCAACTGACTTTTTTTTTTGCTGACCGGGAAGTTAAGCAATAACAGCTTTCTAACTTTGAATACTCATTTTAGGGAGAGTAGCGCACAGAACACATATTCTAGATTTTTTTATTCTCTTATTTTCCGACTTGATATGTTTATGTATTTGTGACTTTTTGTGCGAGTCTCTCAAATTTCGCTAAAGGATTTATATTTCATAGCAACATATATTTTTTTCTTTGTATCATTAAGAACAGATTCTATTTAACTACTGTATGATGTGCTGCATAAAGCAATAGTTTTTAAATTGAACGTTGAAAAAAATTTATTAACATCACCCTGAAATTGCCTGTTTTTCCTCATTAAGGAAAGAGTTAAGCACCAAACCGCATTCCCAAAAGTAAGCCCTGTAACTATTATTCTCATCTGAATACGTCTCACTATTTCATAGCTGCTGAGCCCTCACAACGCTCTATTCTTCATTATCGCAGCACCTCTTCGCCATTTCACCCTAGTATTACTTTCCTGCTTTCCACGCACAACTATCCTTCGTTTATTCATAGCCCAATATATATGCGTTCTGCTATCCTGGGTATCTCATGAGCTTCTATTGTAAGCACCTGATCGACCGATCTTTGAATATCGTCCAACTTGACTTCACTGCGCTAAAAGCAAAGCCTGGAGCGCCCCCTTCGTTTTCACAAGTCTTAACTAGAGTAAGTAAATCTTCCTTGCTATCGACTAGCAGAATGATCTCGTCAGCATACATTAACCCTCGTAGCTGTTGCTCTACGCCCTTTCCGGCTAATTTGTACGAGTGGTCATAGCTTAGATTACATTGTTGTAACCTTTGTTTCCGTATTCAACCTATAAATAATGAACAGCAGCGGTGATAAAGGACAATCCCGCCATTCCGCACTCCGACGTAAGAGCGCCACATACACTCCACTCCAGACTTCCGGCTCAGCATAAGTTCAAGTGCGCCCCTATGCATACGCCAGGAACAGCAAGGCACCGAGCGTGGCCTTACCCTCTTTCGTGTTTTCTGTGCCGAAACGGGCTGACTTCCAGAAGGGGAGTTCCGCGCCCGGTCCTTGCCCGTACGCGTCCCCCCCCCCCCCCCCCCGACGTTCACGGCTGCCGTTCCCCTCGCCCTCTTCCCCTGCCCGGCCTCGTGCCACATCTGACTACTCGCGTCGACTTGAGGGCAGCGGTGGAGCGCTCAAGGCTCCGGGTTATGCATACGGAGAGGTGTTTACACCACCACGGAGCGACGGGGTTATGCCGGGCAGGCACGAAATTATACATCAAGGGCTTTCTTGTTTTAGTCGGCACGCTTGTTTGGGGTAATCTGCAGCTGATTTTGTAGCCGCGAGGGTAGGATTTGTGAATGAGTATTGCAACATCTAAAGTGAACTAGATGACGGAATCTGAAGGCTTTGGGTGCGTATAACAAGGATACTGTTTTCTGTCTAGCCACAGTACACAAATACACTAGTCCTGCCGTATGAAATGTGCCCCGTTTTCGAATTGCTCCGGTGCCCACTACGACGGAGATCCTCTGTCATCTGCTCGTAAAATACCCCAAGCAGGCTTCCGCACAGAACCGCACAAACGCAGGCTACGAAGACGGCTTCCACTATCTAAGGCAGTATAACAGAGGTAATCTCTGTATGCTCGAGAGGCGCTGATTTGTTTTTCTCGTCTAAACACGTGTTCCTTTACCAGAAAACTGGAAAAGTTGGTACACAGTTGCAAAGACCTACGCTAACGATCATAGGCATATGACCAAAACACAAGTACACATGACAACTCCAGTAAAGACCTGTTGTCTTCTAAGCTTCACTTTTTGGTAGTGAGACATTTTCGTTTTGTCGTGATAGCTACATTACGGTAGCATTTCGAGCCTTCAGCTTGGCGGAGCCGTGGTGGTGGCGCCGCCACCCTGTGGCTGCGCCGCCACGCCGCGGCTGCGCCACCACGCTGTCACGTGGTCGGTCTCGTGTTGCGGAGCAGCTGCCGGCGGCGCGGCGCCGTGGCTGATCACGTGGTTCGTCCCGTGGTTGGTCACGTGGCCAAGTTCTACTCGGCCACCTGTAGCTATCGCGTTATTCCAGGTTTAAAGAGAGCTAAACCACCGCCAATTTTTTTTTTAATTTGGCGGAGATAAATTCTGCAAGAACTTCCAGCGACTGCAGCCAATGAAAGCTTTACAGAGTGGAAGGACATACCCGCACTGTAATAGCTCGAAACAGAAACATTCAAACATAAGAGGGCTTTTATTTCTTAAATGCTAAAGTGAATGGAGGGCTCCAGATGAATTCTGACGAACCCGGGCTTTCTTAAGAAGCACAGAAACACGAGTCTCCTGCAGCACGATGCACACTTTAGGTTCTTAACTCCAACGCGTGCACCTGTAACTTTGTTTTGTGTCGCTACATTTTAAAATTCCACGGAAAGCTTCTATAGCACAAAGCACAACGTGTGCTGCGAAATTATCTGCACTATTTCGGAACAACGCCCGAAGATGCTCCGACTAAACTTTCTGCGCCTGCCACAATGATTCATTTTGTTTTTCACACGCGACTGCAGATTTAACCTTGCTAAAGTACTTCTGTGTGCAAAGCCACAACCACAATCATTTATGTTGTCGCCTGATAAAAAAAATTCGGCTTCTTTCTGAAAATATTTCTTGATTAATCGACAAAGGTGACGTGACCTTGAGACTACACCGGATCACTATGGTACGTGGCAAACTGCCCACCGGGTCGTCAGCTGTCTGGCCCCAGTGGGGCGTGGGAGTGAAGCTAATTGAAATAAATTCAATACAACTGCCGCGTGCCCACTGTGACGCTGCGCATAAGAGCAACATGGGTCTAAAACACTACTGGATGGCTGTGTATGAAATAACAACCTGCGGGTGGCGCATCGCTTACCCGCTGCACCACGGCGCCTTAGTGGTATGAGGACTCCCCACTATCTATGAATGCACCTGAATTATTCGTGACATCATGAACACCACTTGACTACCAGTAGGGCACCGTCAAATTTGAAAACATGACGATTCTTAAAATTTGGAATTTGGCCTTTGCCCCAAAATTCCTAGGACCCTCCATAGTTTTAAAGTAGGCCCAGCCTAGAAATTCAGAAAACGGCACAATACTTAATCGCAAGAATGTTAGACACTCATTTCATTGCAGGCAGCATATATCATATCACACTTTCCTCTCTAAAAATGTCGTTAAGAAGGCGCCCAAAGTTTTTTGCGAAGAAGGTGTTTAGCAACGCAGGCGACAGGCGTGAACGGGGCACATGCGCCCAGAGCTGCCTTGCCAAGTGACTATCCTCGGGGCTACCAGCGGAACTTGACATAGGACACAGCCGACGCAGCCCACTGTGCAAGACATTCTGGTTCCGTTCAGTATTACGGTCTTGAAACTTGACGGCAGTGCCGGCAAAAAGGTAAAGAGCCGCCGGGGGCACTTCTGGCTATGGCATTCGGCTGCTTATCCCAGAGACTAGGGATCCAAATCCAGTCGCGACGGCCTTATTTCGGTGTAGGCGACTTCGAAAACGCTCCTGTCCTCTGCGATGTCAGTAGACGTTCAGGATTAATCCTCATTGACCATAACGTAACAAAAGGCAGTGAAGAACAGGGATGTTCCTTGCACTGAACCAGGTGGACCGAGTGCGCTAAATTTTTATTCTCACTCTCTTCTCTTTCACACCAGTCATTCACCTCTCCACGTGTAGGGTAATTAACCAGTCGTTAGCCTCGTTAACCTCTCTGCTTCTCCTTTGTTCTGCGCAAACAGTGTCATGGGCAGTGTCAAGAAGGGTTAAGAACACTCGGCGAGTAATTAAACTGACTGCTTAGAAGAGCTCTCAGCAATTTATACAGACACAGTCGGAGACCACGGTGTAGTGTAGCTGAAAGCCAACAATAATGGCACTGTCCTCCCGCAATGCCAAATGAGCGCCCACTGTGAATGATTACCGGGTGCAACAAAGCGGGACTGGACGCTTTCTTCGTTGTTCGGCGCAAAAATCACTGGACTGCCGCTGATTGATGGGAGGAATTCTTCGTTTCAAGCGCGAAACTATGGCAGCGATAGGCTGCAAGCATGATATCCTCCTTTTTTACGCGCTTGGCCCGGCACTAAGCGTTTATCCCTGCTTTCGCGATTTGACGCTCCACAGCGTTCGCCCACTGTTCCCTCTCATCGACACGTTTGGTCACCTAAGCCGCCTTCTCACCTTTGTGTGCGGCTACAAACACCTGCCGCTAGCCACATAGGCAGGCATTTCTATCTCTACGACTCACTGTACTCCATCACATGGTCACGCCAGCATCGCTACTGGTAGTAGAAAGGTATCTTAGCGGCGGAAAAGGTCCCAAGGAATGTATGATGCACTCTCTGTCACTCCCCCCTCCCCCCCTCCCCCCTCCCCCTCCTCCTATCATTCCGTCCAAGGCTTGTCCCCAAGTGTCATACGTCGTGATTCTGTGAAAAACTATAACACGTTGTTATTGCTTCTGCAGGAGTACCTTCGGAGGCGGCTTTTCGGATTGGCGCCTGGAACATAGTTTGCGTGCTCGCTTTGCAAATTACAAACAGTGCTGTACGAGCATATTGCCACTGATGCAGTGCGGCACCGCGCAGTGGCCCAAGAACCCAGCTGGGTCTAAAAATCACTTGCTGAATAAAGTTTTTCTGTCTGTCTGTCTGCCACTCTCTGATCACCTCGCGCCTGTGCAATCGAACTTTCTGTTCTCAACTTCCTTTTACACAGTCTGATTTGTTTGCTTTCATGTGGTTTAACGTCTCAAATGAACTCAAGCTCTTATTATTATGTAATTCAGATTTATGCATATTCCAGCGATAATGGGTTGTGACGATCGAAAAAGAAATGAATAGGGAAGCTTTCATTTTTAGGAAATGGATGGCACGCTGTGTTTCTGCCTGCTGCTGTAGCATCATCTTGAGCTGATCCCAGAGCGAAGCGCATCAGATTCGAACGCAAAAGCCGCCAAGAAGCGGCAGTTGATTGAGACGCCAGCACCGGTTGCAGAGCCTGCGTCACATGATGTGTGAGTAGTTTCCGAGCGAATCCTTTTTTATTTTACGTCATTGTTTCAGAAATAATTTTATCTTTTGCTTCTTTGTCGTTTACCAGTGGCAATCCGTAGCCGCCGTAATCAAGAGCAGATAGACTATTTTTTTGTTATTTCAGTGAAAATCGACTCTATTGACATAACAGGAAATGAGTGCACGCAGCTGTTGTTGGCTGTTACAAAATACGTCGTTTTCGTATTCGCCGAAAATAATAATTAACAATGGTTCAGTACGCTTTTCGTACCCATGAAACTCGATAGCGGCCACTCAACCGAGACATCGAAGGAAAAATGGGTCCCCAGGCTTGAAGCCTTATTCTTCTAATGTAACTAACTATATGAGCATCAGCTGTGCATTCTTTCGGGAAGAAAATAGGCGCCGTTTCGCTTTGATTTTGACCCTCCTGTTACATGTATCTTTGCCCTCGGCGCATTCTCGCCCAAAAGAAAAATATCCACGGAAGCGTCAAGGCACTCATCCTGTGAGACGTGACACTTTGACTCCGTTGCACAAGGCACACCCACCTGGCGAATGGCACTCACCTGCTCTCTTTTTGTTTTCTAGGAGAATCGAAGAAAGAGGCTCTGTTCGTTTTTTCCTTGTAAGAAGTATGTGTTGCCTTCAAGAAGCACGTTCACAAGAACATCTTGCAATACACATGTGGAGCCAGCGAACAGACACATATGGCTCTTGAAGCCTTCGCAACAGAGCGCCGCAGGCAAGGGCAATCTGAACCGTTTGCTGTCGACTGGGCTGCCAGCGTTATGTACCGAAGGGGCATAAACGCTTGAGTGCAGTGGTGCAGTGCGGGGGCCCTGGAGCCTGCGTGCTCCAAACTCCTCAGTTCGGTGAATAAACTTTCGTGATGATGATGATGATGATCCGCTTGCTTCCTTGAAGAAATAAAACCGCCTGGAAACTCCAACCAATATTTTTCTCTAAGCTTCGGTTCCGCCACAATCTCGTTTTTTTTTCTAATTAAGATACTAGTATCTTTTTGTCTGGCCATCTTTTAGATAATATAGCGTCCTTAGCATTAACTTAATGCAATTAATGCAGAAGGCTGCTGCGAGTCAGATGGACAGATGAAATTATAAAGTGTACGGAGGCAGGGTGACCGCAGCTGGCGGGAGGCAGAGGTAATTGGAGATGAATGGGAGGAGCCTTTGTCATGAAGATGGTGATGATGAATGATGATTGCAGTTATCGTTGTCTGCAAGCCTTAGGACTTCCTCTTGTGCTTATCTGGAAGACGTACTGTTAATAAAGTCCTTTCAAGCTCTGCCCAAGATAGCGAGTTTTCAAATGAACCAGCATGTCTGCACAACCATTTTTTTTTCACACAACGTGCGAGTGGATACAAAGGAGGACAAGGAGAGATGCAGACTACACACGCGACGCCGACAAGACAGCGCGGACTCCGTCTCTCCTTGTACTAGTTCGTGTGCACTCCTACCTGATGTGAAGAAAGCGCAGCGCCAACTCGCTCAACAATCCGTTCTCTTGTGCAACCATGCAGGGACATATCCTCGCACCTTGAGAGACGCGACTGCGACATGTTGTCTAGCCTTCTGAAGGACACCGGCGTGAGACAGCTATGCGCATTCTAAGCTCGGAATTTGCGGTTAGCCTAAGTCACTTTCGTCAACATCAGGATAAGCGCCAATAGAGAGCCTAATGACCAGTTTTAATTCGATTCGCCTCAGGCCCTGAGCACACTTTTGCCTTAGAACTATTGCTCAATAAAAAAATTCTTGGGTCGCCGCTGAATGATACAAAATATCATTTTTTTTTATTTCGCAAGCACGCTAAGCGACGTGACACTTAGCCGATTGGTGAAATGTGTTTTTAAAGAGGCAAGCAGTGCCAGTCAGTAGCCTTCGTTATTTATTTGGCGTACATGCGATGGCGAACAAGTCTCTCATCATATATGAGTGATACAGAGAAAATAAAATTGGTGATAGCGATTAAAATGCTAGGGTCTTGGACGGCAAAATTTCTGGCATGCTTCTTCAACAAGCTTTTTTTTTGTTTACCTGCACAGGCAGCTTCCGTAGGAAAGTGGAGGGTCACGTTGAAGCTGCGCGACAGCGGCAACACACGCCTATATCAGACACAGGCAATAAGTTGACTTTCAAACATCATACTGTGAGGCGAAGTAAATAAGCAGTTGCTAAAAAAAAAGTTAGGCTGTGTTTAACCACGGTAATACCCGAAGGTCGAGTAAGATCATTTTGGCAATGGCCCAGCCAAATTTGGAGGTTGCCATCATGTCGGGCACGCTCAGTTATGGTTGAACATCGATTATGGTCCAAATGGGCTAAGGTCAAATTTCGGGGGTAGACCGGGCCAAATTTTGAGTTATGTAAACTACAAAGGATGTCTACTACTTTCGAATCAATGCGAAAACACTGATTTGTCCTACGTAGAAGACGACGTTGAGCGAGCAGTGCCCTCGGATGGAGCATATGGAAGTTCATGAAGACGACGCTTTGAAAAGCACAGCGCGAGAGTGCGCTGTAGTTTACTACTCCTTCTCCCCCTCTAAACGCTACTGTTTAGCAATTCACCGCCTTTGTCTTGGCCACTCTCCCGTAGTTGGTATGTGCCATCCCTATTTGAGACCGACCGACCGACCGACCGACACGAGTCGTGTTCGAGCTGTGGCTATAATACATCGCATCATTGTAATAAGTACCATGTTCAAAGAAAAAAGTAGCCATAACCTAGTGGTCGCTCGCAGTGTCTTGTGAAGCTGATCCGGTCGAACTGCCGCGGGTTCGACTCGCACTGGTCGATGTGGTTTTTTTCTGCGTCTTTTTCTATCTAGGCACATTTTAACCTTGGATAGGCTGAAGGTCGAATTCAGATAGCGGACAGGCGACGTGGCATAGAGCGGGGATGGAGCATCGAGTAGACCTCTCGCTCTTAAACGTCGTTCTTTGCTCTGTTTAAAGGCAAGGAAATGCAAAGACGATACAAGTCGCTTTTTCTGCTCTGCACGCGAAGGCCCAGAATCAACTTGTACCGTCTGCTGTGCAGTAACTTGGAGCGGGTAAACGTGATCACTGCGATTTCTTTTTTTTTTACAAATCTCCGTGGTCGGGCGAAGAGATGGCCGATGAGATGGCGATGGCTGAGCAAGCTGCCCTGCTTCTTTCTCGACTAGATAGGAACCACGCGCCCCTCTAAGTCGAGACCGTCGGTCAAGGCTATGTGGCCTGTGAAGTTTAATGGGTCTTCCATATATCCCGCGAGGATGCCGGCGACCTCACCGAGCGTTTCGAGGCATCGCCGTAGAGGGGAACACGGAAGACGGCAGCTGTCAGCCGAGAAGACGCTTCTTAACGGAATGATATGCTTGGTCGCAGAGATTACCACGCACCAGATCGCCGATAAATTCGTTGTTGTGAGTTGTCCATTCGAGAACTGCGTGAATTGTCTGTTGGAGTTCCTCTCGACCACTTCGGCCGATGTTTTTCGTTGGAATACACATTCTGAACACAAGAAGAGTGGTGCGGGATTCGGGCCTTTGGCTACGACGAAGAGCGTCAGACAAGGCCTGCCCAACGCCATTGAACGTCGCGATGGTTGCGACAGCGACCCACGTCCACGAGAAGGTGTGAACACTTACATTAGAGAAGAATCCTGAACCAAAGAAGCAGTTCACTGACGCCTACTCCGGGTTCCCGGGTTCTGCGCATTACGAGTGAGCACTGGAGAACAGTTTCCCCAGCAGAAACACCGTTGACAAGTTCGAAGGCAATTCGTAGTTTTGTAGAAACTCAAAGCATGAAACATGCAAGTTCAGGAAGATAGAATAGCATCACGTTCAAAAGCTGCACTTTTATTTATATATTTCATGCTTCTTTTACGCAATTTATGAATGACCTTTTATTAACAGCATGCTGTAGCATTCACACATAACTTAAGTGAAATATGGCCTATGTCTAATTTTTCAGCTCACTGCGAAAGATGCGTGATAATCATGGGAAATGATTTACCGTGTTATGAATAATGATCGATGGCTCAAAGAATTATTAAGCTGGACGCCTCCATGAAGATTCATCCTACTTTCTGCAGCTCGTGACTCGGGACCTTCAACAAGCGCCCAAGCAGAAGCTACGAGGTAATGTCAGTTATGAATTGTGGGCTCTAATGTCCCTAAGGCACACATGGTCTGTGATGAACGCAGCAGTGGAGGACTCCAGATTACTTTAGACCACCTGGGGTTGTTTAACGTGCGCTAACACAGCGCAGCACACGGGTATTTTTCTAGTTCGCCTAAATCAAAATACACCCACAGCGGCAGGGACCGAACCCTCCACGCTGGAATAAGCAGTCAATCGTCAAAGTCGCTTAGCCACCACTGCGAATGAAGCTACCAAGGGGTCTTCAATCAAGTTCAGTAACCATGAGCAATCAATAATCAGCGAGTAATCATCAAAGGGGCATTGAGGCTGCTGAAACAATATCTCAAAAGGCTTCTTTACGTAGATTAACATTGCAATGAGGAAATGGTCCTCATAATTGTGGAGGCATGTGCTCTTCACCTGTGCCCAGGGTTCAATGATGATGCCGACCACGTGCCAGAGAGCTGACCAGGCAGCCAATGGCTGTCGCCAGTGGTAAAAACCTTGACCGGCGGGGAGGGGGGCATTCTGTTTTGCCCAGGAGAGATCTGTGACCGCTTATCAGCCTTCCTGCACTCTTTCTACCATAAAAGTATTTTAGGCGCACGTCAAGCGCGTCTGCAGTTTGTTCTGAAATTATGTTGTAAGTGTAGCATTACCAACAACAAAAAAATATGATCCAATGGAGACCAACCCAACAGTGTCGGTTCGATTTATTCCATTTGATCCTAATTGCGTTTTACCTGTTTAAAAATGGACGTTACGTGTTTCTTTTCTTTTTCACTGAGATATATTGTCCGCATGAAAATTTCCCTAATTGGGAGGCAAAGATGTAGTCAGCCTGAGGCCGCCATTTGTTTTTCCTTGAAACGTACGAGTATGTGATGGCAGCCATAACAAAGACTACGCTCATTGATCTCGAAAAATTATAAGGTGAGTACTTACGTAAGTTGAAGCCCACAGAAAAAGGAGAAGTCTTGCTTTCACTGACCTGGCCAAGGTTCTAGCGGCAAAGCTAGCTGAACATGATGTAATAGAAAGTCCTTGCTCAGGATCCAAGAATATTGTGTAGTACTAGGAATCAAGAGACATCATGCTGAAGTGCGCGACATAACAAACTAAAATACTTTTCTAAAACTTTCTCAGAGCAGAGATACTTCTAGCAGCATGATGCGAGAATATAGCAACGGGTCACTATAGAGATGAGTGTGCTGTTTTGATGTTAGTGTAGGGAAGTGAAAATTTGTAACAGAAACGAAAAAGAAGAATAACGTACGACTAATCAACAAGCATAAATCAAGAAAAAACAGAAAAAAAGCAAAAATAAAATCCTAAACCAAGAATAAACCCCGACGACAGAGTTATTGCTGCTACTATAAAAAACAGCTGATGCGATTAAGTTAGGACTACATAAAAAAAAGAAAAAAAGTAATGTGGAAGACCAGAAAAGTTGCTTCATATAATAATATGCGTATCCTGCATAAAAAAAACACCAACTAATTTTCGCCATTGCCTCCAGTGTCTTGACAAAAACAGATGCATAAAACGAGAACCAGGAAACGGCAATTGATCGCGTCAAGTTGTTGCCACAGAGATAAAAAAAGAATGTCTACTATATGAAAAAGTTGGATTACAAAATGCCTACCATACACACACGCAAGAAATGCGTAGATCTAATTTTTGTCACTGCCTGTGAGGTGCGTTTCCTCAGAGACTGAACAAGTCTCCCAAGCGGCACACTTTTGCTTTACGTATCTCCATCTTCTCACAGTGCTGCCTCTCTCTGCTTGCGAAGCTCTTGACGACAGCGTCATCCAGTCAGAGTGCCGCCGTCTTCTTTAAGGGGGAGTCGCCCACCTTCACTCTTACCAGACGGATGCAGCTGGTGTAAGCTCGATCCAGATTCAGGGTCCTCGTCCAAACTGGAGGCAATAAAGATAAAAAATCCTATTTTCTACACATCATTGTATTGTAGAATTATTACACCACTTCACAGCATGTACTTGACAAAAACCTAGCACAGGGTGCCACATACATAGCTGTGTCCATCACCAGCAGAGAGCACTGTGTCTGTTGACTGCAAACAGAAAACCTCTCGATGCTACGCGACAGTTCTCTGGCAGAGTTGCCCCTCTTGTTGTTCCGTTGACACAAGACATTGCACGCATATCTGACAGCAGTGCATTCATTATACGTATCTCCAACAGTCAGTTGATCTGTAGGACAGACCTCTGTGTTAGCTATGATGTCGGCTATCGTATGCGGGCAGACGTTTTGATGGATTCCAGCTATGCGGCCGGCAAGTGCTGCACATCTCTGAAGCAACCTCAACGACTCTTGTGTGCGGGAACCGTTCTTTCACTTCCAAAGAAGCGTATGCCGTTTGCTTACGTCTACAATATGTTATTTGAGTCAGCTACGTGGGGACAGCATTAACCCCTGAGGTCAGTGAACACACTGCATTACTTACAAAAAATTGCCCCTCAGATCTTCTCAGTTCACTTCAGTTTGTTACATTACAAGTTCACGGTTTTAGGGATATCACATCACATCTTAACAGTACGTTGTATTGTGCAAGTTGGAAGTAATTCATATTGTGGACCCCGTGCCGTCGTGGCACTCGGGTCGTCCTCTCTTTCCTGTGTCCGTTGTCTGTTTTGCGCTGGTCCACAATCTGAATTACATTACAGAAGGGGAGGGGGGTGTAACAAAAATCGGTCTTATATTAAGCGAACATGCTTACACGATGAAATATAGACGTTACGGAACTGAAAGACGTAGATATGCAGATGACTTTGGCGACGTCGTGTGGAAGCCCATTCCAGACTAAGACTATGCGCGATGCAGGAAGGATGCAGCAAACGTCGTAATGTGAGAACGAGCGCGGGAAACTTGAAGCGGATGACCAGGGCGGAGTGAAATACGTGCCGGAGAAGTGATGCAGGACGAAGGATGGAATTAGCTGCAAGAAAACTTGAAAAACAAGCCCATGCTGTCGATTCCATGACTAGAAGCTCAGGTTTGTTGGGCCGGACTCTTCCTGTAATGATACTGTGGTGACGTCGTACAATAGCGGGAATGAATGAAGCTAGTGGCTTGATTCGGTACTGATTCTGGTTGTTATTGTTAAATAAGTATGGGTAGGGATTTAGATGCGAATGCATTTTCCAGCTTTTATCGACCCAATGACTTATACACCAGCAAATTTAAGTCTTGTGGCGCGCGGCAGCACTGATGACGGTTTTCTTAATGGACTCAGTTAATGTATATTGCCGCGAATATTTGTACTGCTTGTTTTTTTATTGTTTAAAGCAGCGACATGCGGCTTTATCGCTTCGTTTGTGATGCAAGACGAGACCATGAAACACGGCTAACTACAAAATTAACACACAAAACAGAAAAACAGTATCCATTTTCGCGCATAATACGGCTTTAGATGAAGGGCACGGCTTTTGATGGACGCTGCTCAGTGTGCCCCTGTCGTCGAACACTTCAGTTCTTCGAACGTGGGAGGCGCGAGGTCTAACTGGTTGCTTTCGCGTCTTGAGGAGCTCCCATCAACAGTCTCTTTTCTTAGTTGGACCGAGTGCTTGGCTTTCATTACCGCTGTTGGCAGTGTACTCCGTGCCGCAGCATTCATCCGTGCCTTTCTTTCGGGATAGGCAGCGAGCACAGCCTCCCTTGCTGTTTCCGCTGTTTGACGCGGCATAGCTCTCGCCCGCTCTTCATCGGCCTCAGCGACGCATTTGCCCACATTTGCCGCCTTCTCACCTTCATGTGCGGCTATACGTAATGTTGCGATTGGCGAGATTGTCTAACATTTCTATCTCTTAAATCAACCGGCTCAATTTAACAGTCACAACGACTACTACTGGCGCCATGCTTTTGGCAGCGATGAAAGAGCGGATGAAAAATCAGGAGGACGACGTGAGGATACGTAACGGTAAACGCTGCCGGTTAGAACACACAGCACGAGAGGCCACGGCGATGCCGCTTCCAAGAAGTATTGCAAATAGTTCATGGACATAGAACATTACTTCAGCGTAATTTTACAATGTTTGAAGGGGAAAAAGAAACAAAGCTATGGCGATGGCAGGGAGTTCTAAGGCATCGAAAGACGTAGGCGATCTGTATGCGCCGGCGTTGGCTAGACCCTCGCTCGGGGGCTATAGGGCGTTAATCGTTTTTGTTGCTATAGCTTTACAATCACCATATCGAAAGAAAATCTGTCCACCCGTCAGTATGAAGCCTCGGTTGGCAGGTGGTAAAGGGGAGAGAGGCAAATCCCTCCACTTTCATCGAAAAGGAGAGGAAGAGGGCAAGTGGGAGAGGCAAAACAAAGAGGGGATTTGAGGTGACGGGCGGCAGATGACAGAATGTAAAGGGGTAAATCCCTCTGTCCCCTTGAAGAAGAAAGGAGGGAGACAGAAAATGAGGGAGAAAGAAGAGAGGGTGGTAGGTGATGGGTATTGGGTGAGGGAGAGTGGAGCGGAACTGCGGCGTGCCCCGCTGTGGTTGAAGTACTGGCACGGCATCCACTAGCACGGTATGAACCCGTCAGCTGCAGCGGCCGCTCCGTTGGGAAAACTCTAATGCTCAGCTCATGCAATGCCGCATCAATCGCATTGATCGTCTATAATTTTTCTTTCTCGCTACCATGATACGATTAGTTGGGAAGTTTCCAGGGGAAGTTCGGCTTTATGTTGCGGCCTCAGATTGGCTGCGCTCTCCTGACAATGTTCGCCCGAATTTGCCGAGAATGGGAGCTAAAAGCATTTCATGAATAAAAAACAAAGGCGAATTTTAAATGGGAAATATATAGCGGCCTAACACACAAAGAAAGTAGGGAGCAGGTATATAAAATCGCCATCCGCATGTCTCAGCTAGAAGCAACAGATATTCAGAGACATGTTGATCTGGCTGTACCTTCACTGGCCATGCATATCTCCGTTTTCGCTGGAGTGGTGACTGTATATCTTTTTCGTTGCCATATCTTCTAGTTAGTGCTTTTTTTACTTACTTGACGACGCCATACCTGAAGATATAACTACCGTACAGTCACGGTTATAAGTGAGCACCGCTCCTACAGCTGTAACCTGACACCTGCGCGAAAACTCTCCGAGAAATTTTGGTACCAACGTCGCGTCGTCTTACCCGCGATGCATGACCATGAAAACAAACAGTTCTGCGTCCTTCACGTCTCGCGGTTCAGGTGTTTTTGCTGGCGCGCAACCCAGCGAGCGACGAGGGCCGCTCCGCGACAAGTGTGAGACGCGTGGCGACGCCTATTACCATTCGTACCAAAGCATACATGGAACTCGAGTTCTGCATGATGTGCTTTTATGCGTTCTCGTCGCATGGTAAATTACGCCCTCCAAGCGAGGGTGCTTGGCGCTTTGCCTTCTAGAAAGGAAACGGCGAGGTATCGTAATCTTCCTACAGGAAGATGAATCTATGGCTTACGTATAATTCCGATTCCTCTGTCAAGTCATTCGTAAAAGGCAGCAAGAGCTCATTGAGGCAAGTTCAGTATCAATCAGTTGGAAAGACCGCGTCATCTCGGCCAACTAGGTCCAGTTGTCTGAGCGCTTGATCTACGCTCTTCAAGAAACTTGTGTTTCTCGCTTGCTTTCTGCACCATTGATAAGGAAGTTCTCCGCATACGAATGGAAATGTAAATATGTTTTGAATTTTAAAGACAGGATACAAATTATCCGTCAATTTTACTTCCATTAAAGCAAACTTTTTAAAAAATTAAGCGTTGCACTCATTTATATTTCGTTTTACCATGTGATCCTTCATAAATCTTGTCCTCTTGGCTGTAATTACTATGTATTAAATGAAAGAACTGAGATATGTTAAATTTAAATAAAATTGTAACATGCTAATACTTAGGAGCGCATCATTTTTCAATACAGTCCGTCCAAGCGAACACAACAAAGCAGTTGCTCCCCAAGCATATTTCCGTATTTAAGACGTGGAATGAATGAATGAATGAATGAATGAATGAATGAATGAATGGAAACTTTATTGTCCACCGAGAAGGAGCCCCCAAATCCGCGGTGCCGGCACGCAGTCTTGGGACGCGGGTAGGGGATGCTCCGCAGACAATTGAAGATGCATTGTTTCTCCACAGCCCCAGCCGCCAGGTGGGTGGCTTGCTGCTTTATGGCGGGGTCCTCGCTCCGCAGCGAAACTTCCCACGCTTCTCTACTGTTGATGTTCAAGCCGGCGCCTGGGAAATCGGCGCATTCCTAAATTATGTTATGAAGAGTGCCCCTTTCACCGCAATTTTTAAATTTTCAATCTTTTTCATCCCTGGTCTGTGTCAGGTAGACCCAGACTGGGCAGATGTAATTTCCAGCTTGTAACCGCCTCCAAATCAAGACATGGATTCCCCCCTCACCTACCACTATTCCGGAAAACCAGCAGCATTATAGCTTCTCACCCCCCCCCCCCCCTAGAAAATGCAAGTCGTTGAACATTTTATTTCATTGAATGTTGGGAGAGAACGGGTACTTCCCTTCCACACACAAATGCAATGATCATTCTTACTTTTTGAGGAGAGATAGAAGTGGTCGCGTGCGTTTCACGGTTTTTACCTCGCTGTCCGTAAAAGGGAATTCTGGAGTACAGACACATGGTAGTGTGTGTTCTGAAACCGGTCCGGTCGTTAAACCGTGCGTCACGTTCGGCGAACCAAAGCACCTCGGCCCCGACACTGCTACCTTGAGAGAAATTACAACGCCACCCCTTCCCATAACCGAAATAAAGAAAGAAAGAAACAAGTAGAAAAGCAAAAAGGCGAAGATTTATAACACGAACATTTTCTTCCTCAACACAATCTTTCTCAGGAAATCAATTTAGAATACTCACTTTTCAATATTCCACTGTCAGCAGAAACATACTATTTTAGCGTAACAAAGCGGTCTGCATTGTTTAATTTATATAGTGTATAGCGCTTGTCCCGTCCAGTTCTCTTGTCCTTTGTCTTTACCTGTGCTTTAAAAATTCATACCCTGTTTAAACTTTTCGAACACATCTTTCAAAGTAACGAAAAGCCATTGACAGCACGTCGGTAGGTTACTGATCGGTCTCAAATGCAGCTGTGTAGATATTTGAGAAGGCTGTGTTAGGTAGGCACCCGTTTGTTTGTTTAGCGTTGCTTAGTGTGGTTCTTCATTACGCATTTGCAGTTTATGACACAGGTTATGCTGACCTTCTTAAGATAATTATTTCTGGAGTACTGCTTTTGCAGTCCTTTTCTCTGTCTCAGTTTACAATTTTGTTTCCCGTGTTTTGGGTTCTAAGTCTCGCCGCTGGAACCAAATTGAACTGAAGTGAAAAAGTTTAACGCAATAACCATCGCTTATAGACGTAGTGATTAGTCTGTGGCCGCAAGTTTTCCGGCCGCGTGGCACTCCCGCTCAAGAGTTTTCTAAACCTGGCCCTTGGTTCCTTCATAACTTATTAATGCGAAAGCATTATATGACTCATGAGGCGGAAAATCTTGCGTTGTCGTTGTCCACGCCAGACAGCCCGAAAACCCACGGGACCTCAAGACGTCACCGGCAATGAATGAATATTCAGAAAACAAAGCAAAATTTCTCCCCAAGGAGGTTTTGAATCCATTCTACAGGCAACAAATCAGCTTCGATGGCCACTTTATTAGAGCACTGCGCTATCCCCACTTTTTATTTATTACCCCCCAAAAAATCACACAATACGTACACAAGAATCGTCAGCCAAAGTGTGACCGATGCAGAAAAGCTAAAATTGCCTAACTGCCATTAAATTTTGAATGTACGGGAGCCAGTCAGGTGATGATGAAGATGCATTTTTTATGGCGCAAGGGCAGCTATGGCCAAAGAGCGCCATGACCCAAGATAGTTTTCGTTTCACAAGGTGGGGTCAGGTGCCGTATCCCAAGGTTTGATTAATTCAAATATATTGCCATTGCTCTTTTTAAATACTCTCTAACTGACCATGCGTCAAGATCTGCACAACACACCGCCATCCTGCTCCTACATATACTACGCAATCCCAAAGCCATGACAAGATTGTAAGGAACACCACCGTCGCTTTCAATCGGGACGTATCTAATTCCCTGGGGCTCAAGCGGAAAATCTTTCTTGAGAGTCGTTTGGAGAACATTCCCGACAAAACTAGGGAGTCTACATGTAGCGCCTTGAAAGATGGTACGTACATGTAGGCTCCCTACACAAAACTGCGTCCCAACAGTCCAAGCAAACAAGCTCAATAGTTTCATCGTTTTTACTTGAACTCCCCGCAGCACAAATAATACCATCTTCGGCAGCCATGTTTTTACGGGCAAAGTGCCGTTGTGTAAGCGAAAAAGAAAGGTTTTGGCTGCAGGAGAAACCATCATTTTCATAACACTTTTCAAACCGTCTTGCCCTGAACTTGCACTGTATGTGGTGGTGCACAATGGTTGAGGGAATAATTATTCACAAAGGTCTTTGAAAAAGTCTTTTCGAGTCACTCTACTGAGATGATCAGAAGAAAAGAACGGATGCAGAAAATGACAGGACTGTTCGACTTCCTTCCAATATCCACGAACAGCTCTTTGAATGCAGTGTTACCAGAAGAGCGTAAAATATAAACTAGCGCCTATTTTAACGAATGTTTTCAACGAAAATTTTCATTTGAAGCTACTTCAACGGCCATTTCTATCGTTTCATTCAGTACTCATACCTAGAACAGATGACTCCGCTAAGCTATGGCAGGTTAAATTACCGTCCTGTTTGCCTAAAAAATGCTAGTTATAAAATTTTCGGCTCCATTACCGCCGCACAGCACCCCGCGTGATAAAATGACAGTCTCTCGCGCTGAGTGTCCATCAACTTCTATTCGGGCGGCGCCAACAGATCAGCTTCTCAGGCCAACGCATTGGAACAGTACACCATCGTTGCAGCCCAACACCCCGCGTGCATACTTTCGCAATTCACAGCGCGTAAATATCTGACGTGCCCTCTGTAATTTTAGACGCCGTAATATTCACATAGGAATAGATCTGCCTAGTTCCCCAGCACGTCTATCTCACAGCTAATTCTTTTCTTGAGGTGATTAGTAAATCATACGGAAGATTTTCGAGAGGCAAAATTTTGCCCGACGAGAATAAATGAGTGGGCGCGCTCGAATCGCTTCGCTTACCTTCTCGATAGTTCCTTTCAGTTCATTCAAGCTCATTCAAGTTCATTCAGTTCATTCAAGTTCAGTTCAAGCAAGGATAGAACGTAGCAACGACGGTCTGCGGTGCCCATTTCAACCCGGTAATTTCTTTTGGAGTACGACGAATATTCAGCGATTTTTCACTACCGTCAGTCGTAAAGAAGCCCTGGTAGAAATATTTTCACCAGCGATCGCTTGGCAAGCAAGGCAACTCTGAATTTAGAAAGGAGTCGAAGCAACTAATATTTTTTGGTGCCACAAGTGATGCTAGGTGGTGGTACCGGCTGCGGATGTGGCTCCACCTCCAAAGATCAGTACGCACTTCACATCAGGCCTGCAGCTGGCCACTACCGATTACATGCATTGTGTACATTGCATTGCTCTGGAAAGAGCGTGCATCCGGCCACTACTGACTGCAAGCGTTGCGTACGTTGAATCGTTGAGTCGCGCAGAAAAAAGCCTGAATTCACCTACAAAGGACTGTAAGCACAACATACATACAATCGCGCAGCACACAACTGGCGTCTGGTCTACACATGCTGCAAGCATTGCATACATTGACTAGCGCAGGAAACATCCTGCATCCGGCTGTTTACCTCTAGTGCTGCATATACTGAACCCTTGAATTGCGTAGCCTACAGCCCGCATCCGGCCGCTGATACTGCTAACGTAACATACACTGAATCGCGCAGAAAACCGCCTGCATCCGGCTAGTATTGAATGCGATCGTTGTATAAAATAAATCAGGCAGAAAACAGCATAAAACAGCGTACGGAGTGCATACGCTGAATCATGAACCACGCAACCTGCATTCGGCCACTTCTCAGCGCAAGTGGATATATATTGAATCGCGCAGGTAGAGCCTGCATCCGTCTACTACTGACCGTATGCGTTCCATGCACTGAATTGTTGAATAGCGCAGAAAATAGCCTGCTTGCGGCCACCACTGACTGCAAGCGTTGCGTACACTGAATCGCGCCGGAAGCAGCCTGCATCTGACCACTACATACTGCAAGCGTTGCATGCACCGACTCGCTCAGGAAACCGCCTGACTGCGAGCGTTGCATATACAATAAATCACGTAGGAAACAACCTGCATCCAGTCACTATTGTTTGGGAGAGTTGCATGCAAATCACTCATTGAATCGCGTAGAAGACAGCCTGAATCCAGTCAGTTCTTATTCCAAGCCTTGCATACATCGAATTGCACAGAAACCAGCTTGCATTCAGTCACTACTGATTGCAAACGTTGCATCAATGGAATCGAACACGAAACGGCTGTTTTCAGTTTCACAAAATGCACTTCCAGTGTTAGCGGTCGATACTCGAAAATGTTCCTCTAAAAGGTGGTTCACAATTTACATCAGTCAAAATGACTTATCGCGAAAGAAATGTGCCCTGCAAACCGTCATAGTTGTCATCACAGGCTTTCTAAATGCGCCACTCATCAAGGACCCCTCTCCAACCTCTCAGAGTAAAAGATTTTTCTCTCCCTTCCTATGAAAATATTGTTTACGCAGTATATTTCAAATAGCGCGGAAATATTGGGACCGTAAAGAAACAGAGAAAAAACAGAACAGCTTCAGAGAACTTGCTGTCGGGATAGTTGGATTAGGTTCATTGTTGATTTTAAAGAAACCCAATAAATAGGGTGGAACAGGAAGCGAGGCGCTTCGTCCTGTCATCTACCTTCATGCTCTGTACTGTTTGCTTGGCGCCATTAAATTCTATAACAGAACAGCTGCTGTCGTTGCCTCTGGAGCAATGACGCATACCCATGGTGGATGATTGGCCAGTTTGGTGCAGAACCAAACAAGTGAAAAATTCATCCAGACGCCAGTGCTGTCGTTTGTGTGCTTCTTCGTCGCCTTCATTTCATCGCACTCCAACCAGTGGCATGGTTGGTTTTTTCCGCTGCTTTATAGTTAATATTCTTTAGGAGATAAAATCTTCACTAATAATCAGCGTTGATCAACACAACAAATAATAAAAAAAATCTATGCTCCTTGATTTCTGCGGCTTCTCTCATATATATATATATATATATATATATATATATATATATATATATATATATATATATATATAGCAGACAAAGCTAAGGAAATGAGGGGCTCGTTTGATACACTTATGAAGGGAGCCAACAGTCACCGAAACCAAGGTGCATAGGGGAATGTTTAATTTTTTTTAATGTGTAGTGTTGATCAGTGGGATAATAATACTTCGATTAATCTATCGCTTATAAGTAATTTATAAGTAATTTTCTTTAAGTGATAGGGTAATCGAAGTATTATCCCACTGATCAGCACTACACATTAAAAAAAAATTAAACATTTCCCTATGCACCTTGGTTTCTGTGACTGTTGGCTCCCTTCATAAGTATATATATATATATATATATATATATATATATATATATATATATATATATATATATATATATATATATATATATATATATATATATATAGATTTAAGAGAAGTGGGCACTTCTACAAAGACACTTTTATTTATCAACGTTTCGACCGCACCGCGGTCGAAACGTTGATAAATAAAAGTGTCTTTGTAGAAGTGCCCACTTCTCTTAAATCTTTATTCTGCGGAGCCAACGCAACCTACGTTTTATATATATATATATGGTTCTATGGGGGATGTCGTAGTGCAGGGCTCCGGATAATTTCGACCTCCTTTGGTTCTTTAACGTGCACTGACATTGCACAGCACACGGGCCTCAAGCATTTTGCCTCCATCGAAATGTGACCGCCGTGGCCTGGATCAAACCCGCATATTTCGGGTGAGCAGCCGAGCACCATGACCACTGAGCCACCGCGGCGGCTCCAAAAATTGATTGTTCACTCAAAACTCTTAATTTTTTACAGATGCATTACTTCTGACATTTTCATTATCTGACATCATGGTTCGGAAGAACATCTTGCCTTCTTTGCATCATTTCACAGTTTCTGGACATCAATCTCACTTTCGCGGTTGTGAGCTTTAAATATTAATTTTCTTAATGCTGCATTGCCATCGTGCGATGCCATTTAAACATTTCCAAACAAGCATTCCATACAGGCAGCCAGTTCGTTTCAAAAGTATATGCTCCTAGCCATCGGACTTTTACCAGAATTTCGCAGCACCTCAGGGCACCTTTACAAAACAAAATATCCGGGACAAATAAATGACGACGCCATAAAACAAGCCGATGCACTTGGCCACAGGACGCTTCATAACGCTACGAAATAATCTGTGCCGAAAAAAAAACTAACTTTGTCATAACCTATTTGCAGCCTGACCGCAATGTAACAGGTGCTCAAGCGGCACTAAAATAATGAAAATTGAGCGTCTAAAGGACATCTTCCGGGAACCCCTGCTATCAGCATATCGAATGCTACAAATTTTCCTGACTTTGATTTATGTATAACTTCTTCCAAAATTGTAGTTTCTTTCTTCACTGATTGTTCACCGTGAGAGAAACTCGCTGATAAGTCAGTCAGCAAATCACAACTTCACAGTCAGCTTCAGCACTGATTCTTGCTGTACAACAAAAAACAGAAGGAAACTTTATTTGCGACTCTGAAAATGTAATGTACATGCTCGAATGTTTGGTCTTCCAGCTCCAATATATAGAATATCTACCATTGGAAAATGACAAGGCTCAAAGTAACAGCCTTCTAAATCTTCGTTTATCCAAGCATGCCCTCATTTGATAATTTAGAATCCGCATTCCGATCACACAAAGACACAGAAATCGGAGGATCATTTTCAGCGACAGGTTTCAAAGGCCCGTTCTTTGCGTTTAGCGTAGGCGTTGTAGTAGCAGCAGTCGGCGTGACCGGAAGGTGGTTACCGTAGAAAGAAGGTTGCAGTGACGTCAGTCATGAAGTCACTGGAGTGCGCCATGGCAACGCGACATGCAGAGTGGTACGAACCCAGTGATTCCCCCCCCCCCCCCACCCTCCCTCCGGCACACAAGCATAGATTCAGCATCAGGCATTGGTTCAAAATCTTCAACATATCTCCTGACTCTTCTCGTATGACAAGTTTCTCGTTATAAATATAACAAGGACTGGGAGAAAAATGCTACCTTCAAAGCGAGTAAGCATGAAAAATAAAAAAGAGGAGGAGAGGAGGAGAAAGAGCTTTAATGGAACAGGAGAGTATATGTGCATGAAGCCCTCATATGCATTACCTGAATAAATCACAAAATCAAAATACTTCAACAGCTGTCTCTGAACCTCGCGTTACGCAGTGGGAACAATACTGTGAGTTTTTGCTTCTTCATTCAAACTTTCAAAGCTGTCTCCCCACGCATAAACGAAAGCGTTGGGAACTAACCTGTTTATCTGATTTATCAAGAGCTACGTAGCTTGAAAAAACTGGAGGAAACACATAAACTCCGTCCTGAGGGTGTAACGCGATAGCGTAATGGGATAATTCCTGTACATGCACAAGGTCATTCCCTACTTTTCATTCATAGATACCAAAGTAGGGAATGACCTTGTGCATGTACAGGAATTATCCCATTACGCTATCGCGTTACACCCTCAGGGCCATTCCCGACTTTTCATTCATAGATCCAGCCGCCGCGGTGGCAGAGTGGTTACGGCGCTCGGCTGCTGGCCCGAAAGACGAGGGCTCGATCCCGGCTGCGGCGGTCGAATTTCGATGGAGGCAAAATTTTAGAGGCTTGTGTACTGTGCGATGTCAGTGAGCGTTAAAGAACCCCAGGTGGTCGAAATTTCCGGATCCCTTCACTACGGTGTCTCTCATAGCCTGAGTCGCTTTGGGACGTTAAACCCCCATAAACCAAACCATTCATAGATCCCTGGAAGTTCTCATACCTCTCCTGGCACAGTGGTGCAGCGGTTAAACGATGCGCCACTGTACTGCGATGGCAGGTGCTCTGAGCGGTGGGTACTTTGCGGCCTAGGTTGATCTCTCCTGGTGACCATTAATTTAACTGCCACCAGCCATGGCGGGCAGTTTGTGCACCCTTCGGTGGGCAGTTTGTGATGACGGCGCAAGGTCACGTGACCTAGGTGGCCCACCTGCCTCCTAGGTTGCTCGCTGGTCATCACCTGCCAGAGTCGTGCTCGTGATTTTCCGCTAGCAAAGCCGACGCGGGGTTTTCTATGTAACGGGGCTTTTAACGCTATCGCGTTAATATGAGTGGGGACGTGCTTTTATCTTTCAAGAAACTGCGTAGCACGTGCGACTCCTGCATACCAAAATGACATATTTGAAAACCTAAATGTTGTGCAACCAGTATTCAGACGCCCTTCCTGTCTCATCAGGTGTCCCGCAGGGGCCAGTTTTGGGGCGTACACTATCTGTGCTCTGCATGAATGACACAGCGAGTGTAGTTCATTCGGAAGTTAAAATTAAACTATTTGCAGACAATTATCTCGCTGTACAGCAGTTAACTCCACAGCACACCAAATAAAAGTAAACAACAAATTTGAGTTTCGTACTTAATTGGGTGAGTATATATATATATGCCAGAAGGGGTGTTATATATATGTGTGTGTCTGTGCGTGTGTTTGTGCAATATTGATACCACGGTTATCAGTTAGTAACGCTAGTCACCCAGCATCAGCTGGCTCCTTATTGTGAAAAAGGTAGAAACATTACAGTTTTGTTAGTATAGTGAATGATCTAAATAGCATCGCAGCTGCGATCTAGTGGTTTGCGCATCCGCCTCGTGCTCGGGAGATGCTTGGTTTGTGTGTTGAAGCTGCATTTTCAACTTTTAAAGGCGGGTGTCCAAAAGTGCAGTGGTGCTGGGTTGGAGGGTAGACGAGGCATTTTTACCGTGATGCCAGGAGGCGTATTTTCACATTGGGCTTTACGAACTGCGTCCCATCGCGCATGCCTGCCGGCCATGACATTTCATCGAGAATAATCAGAGCTCATCTTCATCGGATTGAATAGATATCCTCTTCGCCATTTTTCCATTGCGAGTGCTGCTAGGCAGAGTCGCCTCCACCTGTTAAAGTGCTAGTGCCTCTCCATTCTGCTAAGGGCGCTACGGGGACTGAGACATTGGCTGCGGCTGCACAAGGTCCACGCCTTTTCAGGGAAACACACAGCGCCAAGTTTTTTTTTTTTTTCAAATTGCAAATGCGAGCTAGAGAGGAGTACACAGCAGAGCACTAAGAGCATGAACTTCGCTATCGCATCAGTTGCTTGCGAATAGTGGAATGGTTTGTTTTAATATGCGGCTAATGTCACCGTTAGGGAGGAGGAGGAGGACACGGAAAGATCATGAGGATAAACACGTTGTAGGTGACAGAAGTACACAGCGCACGACGACACAAGGAAAGATGAGACATGGGACACACGAGCGCTGAATTACAACAGTTTATTTCGAACATCGGAATGTAATACAAGTAGACCATGACCAACATCACGGATGTCCAGCAAGTAGGATATTCAATTGCGTTCCGAGGTTGAAAATAAACTGTTGTAAGTCAGTGCTCGTGTGTCCCACGAGTCCCACATTTCCCACGTGTCGTTTTCTTTCCTCGTGTCGTCGTCCTTTGGTGCGGTGTACGCCTGTGTATAGTAGCACTGGGAGAGTTGCGGATGTACCTGAAAAACATAATGTAGAGGAAAAACCATCAGAATTCTTGCCCTCTTGCGAGGCGAAGGGCTGATCATCCTTCATATTTTATTTTCCCTTAAACGCCTTATGGGGTATCACATAAAAGGGGAGGGGAGAGCCAGTGCTCAGAAATAAAAGAATATGATGTGAAGAAACAATTACTAAGACATGAGAACTTCAGTTCTGCCCCCTCCCGAGAACTCCACCCTGTCTCACCGCTTCCAGCCCCGAGGCATAGGTGTGCCATGTCCATTAAAATCCCATGACCAGGCTCACAGTGCACGTCTTGCACAAGCGGCCGCCTCTCTTCCTTCGTGAATGAACCACATAGGAACGAGGCAGCTTTTGGTGACGTATTGTCTGCATGGCTAGGCGTGCGCTATTTAACCGCGATGAAGTTCTATATGGAGCCTTCGCAGTGCAATGAGTCACCTGTCTAAAAGCACGTCTCTATTACTCTTCGGTTTTCTCACACGTAATGCGTTGCCTCCATGGTCGCTTTACGTAAGCACGACTCGGTGGTAGAAGGGGGGATTCCACGGAGTGTCCAACGCACACGACTGTTCCCTGGAAATGGCCGAGGATGAATGGATGGCGAATAAATACGTGCGTAATGCTCACTTGCGCAGAGATGTCGGCGCAGTTTCAAATTTGGCGGAAAATGCTCAGCACCGATTAACCTTCACCAGCCAAAGTCTTGTTTTCACGTTGCATTTACTGGTAATTACCCACAAACGCTCGCACCCACACTTTTCTCAGGCTTTATTTCAACAGGTTTTCCTTTTATACGAGTTTAAAATTCCACATTTTTAGCCTATCCAGCTTTCTTGGGCAAAAATTTTCAAAATTGAAAAATTGTAACACAATATTCTGAAAATCCTGAAAGTAATAATCCATTATTCTGATATGTATAAAAATCTTTAAAGTGTTTCCAGCGATCGCATCTAACATTTAAGATGCAATAAAAAACCAATGGGAATTAACACTTTTGACGAAAGCGAAAAACGTGAACAGAAAAAAAAATACAAGACTGCCATAGGGTTATCTGCAGATGTATTGCCTGTTATAAAGAAATCTTAGATTATATGAAAAAACTGTGTTCATAACGGTTTCCCGCTCAAAAATGCTTTTGTGCAGAATTGCTGGGTACGTTGGGCATTATTCGTGAGCTTGATTAGTTGCGGCGGCAAACAATAAAAACGGGTGATTCGTCGGAGGGGAGTGGACTGAGATTCATCAAGTCTGGTTAACTGTAGTGAGGTTTGCATTGATGGCGTGAACTGCGTTTTGTTGGAAAGAGAAGACAACTTCGCTCTTATGGCTGCCAACGAGCGCGGAATAATTGGCAAGCAGAAAAAACATTGCTATTAAAAAAAATTGTAGCAGTTTTGGAATGCGGTGCAATTGGCTTCCTACACGAAATCCGACGTGCATGTTGTCTGGTTGCAGGAGATTTCTCTCGGTCGACCCTGACCATCAGTACTTCTTGTCTTCATTCGTTATCTTTATTTTAAATTAGTTCTTTCGTTCTATATGTTTCCTGATGGTCTGGTTGGCAGCCAACAAACATTGGCCACACGCCAATATGCATTGCATTGGCCATTAAATGCACCTTATGGTGCAATGCATGGAACGATATTTTAGGCCAATCATCACTAGTTGACTGCGCATTTTTATATTGTTCACAACTATTCGAAAAGATATGTTATAAACTATTACTTCACAAACTGACGTAACTAATTACTGACTGTAACTTATTGAATTAGACCGCTTTTTTCTTAATCGGTCACAATTTGTGCTAACAGTTGTAACTGCGGTCTTACAGTCGTGTGTTCAGATGTTCCACAAGGTTCACTTCTTGGAGCCCTTTTGATTTTAATTTATGTTAATGATCACCCCTCTTTTGTGAACTCGCCTATGAACTCTTGTGAACTCCTAATTTCATTTTCCTCACGTTGTACCATCATCATCGCACTCTACGTGATCGCCTCATCTCCCAGTCAATTTATGTATTTCATCGCAATGATCATTACACAAAGTCGGAATTGCGTCATACAAAACTAAATGCTTCTCGTAATCATTCCTGCTGGGAACCTTACGGGACTGGAACCATATTCACGCAGAAGTTGCTGGCGTAGATAATTATAAACAGTTTGCGAAGCGCTTGCTAACACTGTATATTCGGGTGCTTCATTTTGATATAATTACCACTCCCCTTCTGTTATACCTCTGGCACTGGGGGGATATAATAAATAAATATAGAAAGAAAGAAATAGTTGCTAGTCTGCCTAGTGACCCTCACCTTTCTTTTATCTTATGTTAGCCCCTAATCATAATTTGCAACATGCTGGTCGACCACCGACTAGGCGAACAGTACTCTTTTAGGATGTTCATGGGTGCATTGCTACCAGTATTCTGCCTTCATTGCCGCATAGATCATGGCGCTGTAGTGCTTTCTCTTCTGGCACATCAGGGACATCGCTATTCCATTTATTTACGCGATGGGCTTCGTAGAAGAGCAGTGAGTGCGACTCTACTTGTCTTAGTGTAAACAATTCTGGGCCTCCACCTAGTTGGGTGCTTTTGACCTACAGTACACTGACATCGGGATACCATGCCTATACGTCGGCAAAACCACCGCGGTGGTAGGATCTCGTTAGGGTCTATTGTAAAAAAAGACGTTCATTTGTCTGTTCGTTTTCCTCCATTACACGAGCATCGTTTCCTTATAGCTAATGCTCGGCGAAATGAGTGCGGGAAAAGCGAGTCCAGGGCTGGGCGCGCATTCATCTCAAACGCATCGCTGTCTTTTCGTCCTGCTGCTTTTGTGAATGCGGCACGTATCATCCATGCACACTGCGACCATCAGCACGGGGCGAGATCGTCTCATATCGATCATCAATGATCTCCGTGGCGATTTATCCAGTAATCATCTTTGCCGTCGTCCACAAGGAAACATTGCCTGTTGCAAAACCCTGAAAAACAAAAAAAAAAAAACTGCGGCACATCTTTGTGGCGGACCTTTGTTGATCAACCGTTATTTCACGTGCGGCGCATTATTTTGTTCCTTCCTCGAAGCTTTCTGGCACGTCTTCATTTCACCTTCTTCTCTTCTCTCTCTTTATCTCTCTCTCTCTCTCTCTCTCTCTCTCTCTCTCTATCTCGCGCCGGTCACACCAGTTTTCCATATCGTCGGCTTCGGGTTCTCGCTTGCGCAACGGTCGGTGAGCCATGGCGGTGATTTTGAAATTTGCTCGTGCGTCATCGATCGCTGGGCGGTAGAGTGCTGAGGTGCTACTGTGAGGGTGCCCCAGCATGCACAGGCAGCGCACTTCGACGCAGACCAACGTCAGCGATCACCTCATCCTGTCCTCTAGCCCTCTATCATTTCTGTATTCTCTGCCGCTTTGTGCTTAACAAGAAACCTCAAGGCCACTGGAACGAGGAAATGTTGGCTCGGAGAATGTAGGCACTTCATTACTTATACGCGCCCGCATCTGTATTTACACAATGTCTTATGACGATAAAGGAACCGGACAGCAGGAAGAAGTCTGGCATTAAGCTAGTTTAACAGAAAGGCAGCGTCAGTTAAAGCCTCTAAAAATTACAAGTCCATCGCTTACGGTACATCGTGCACCAGACATTAAACATGGTAGTTGCTAATAGAACCATGGCAACGCTAGGGTTTCACTGCGCATGAAACAGGCAAATTTTGCATTAAGGTACTGAAAAGCTGGTCACGTTTATGCCAGCTGTCAGAGTGTGCAGAAATCTGCAGGAGACAAAGCTCCCCTTTGAATGGCCTTTAGGCTAGGAATAAGCATTTTATTCAGTGAGAACCGCGTCAGACATTCCAGGACTAGGAGACTAAAGCGCCGAGCGAGGATACTCAGATCTGCTATAAACAAAGGTGGGCATCCTCACGAGGGCGAGCCCTCATGAGGGCGTCCTCACCCTCCCCTCAGAAGGATTTCACTTCGTGACGTGGGCGGAGGATCGGCGCTTTAAAATTCTTGAGAACGAGGGTGAGGGACGCAAGACACGATGAGGTTAGTGCAAGGGCGGCATGATGCTCGGTCTGAGGGTGCGGATGGAGGCCCGAACCGTACTCCGGGCTAACGTTTCTTGTCTGTGCAGCCCGCTGTGGACACCCGTCTTAGAACGCTAGTTCTTAGTGCGAAGGTTCCCGGGCAAGACGTAGTTTCGGCAGTCAGGAGATACACGAGGCAAACACTAAGCGAGATACCTGTCAGCCTTCGACTTGTCAAAATATAACCAACAAAATACATGTTTAACGCTGCGGAATCGGATCAAGCGAGGCATCTGCCTCCCGCTCTCAAAGAGCAAGAATCTGCAGCACCAAGCCGCATCTCTGTCAGCCTCTGAGTCACGGCCGGATCGGACCGTCTCGTCCGGTCACCACAACGCAACGACCCTAGGTCACTCTCGGGCGCGCGCATTCAGTCCATTTCGCGCCAATTTCTCACTTTCAACTAATCACTGGTTTCCTCGCTTTCTCTCGAAGAAATTAAACGTTACAAAAACAAGGAAAAATCACAACTACTCACGCGCCACTCACACAATGCTGGAGTTAAGATACAGAAATCCCCACACGTGCGTGGCGTATCGCGTCCACCAACGCCCAAGCATCGTGGCTCAAGCCAAACGGTGCAAACAGCATAACTCGATTTTCGACCGGACTCGAAGTCTGGCACGTGTTGCCAGCATGCGGTATCCAGCAGCCGTCTCCAAGGGCCTCGATTCCAAACGCAATGAGGGCGTCCCCCGGAACAGTGTGATGGCGTGACCCGAAAGGCATTTAAAATGCGGCCCATTAAAATCGCGATATTTCCCATTCAAAACGGCATGCTCTTCCTATTTTTAAAACTATTATGAATATCTCAACCGGAACTGAAGGTATTACAGACTATCTGAGTCCGAAATAGTATGTGACTAGGAAGTCGCCAAATATTTTCGGCTTCAAATCTAGTCAAGGCGATAGAAATATTTTCTTAGTATTTCATCGGGTATTAGATGAGGCTGATCAGCCGATGGGGCAAGCGGCGCTAGCGGCGCCATCGAACATCCCTTCATCCTACCGCGCGACATTCGTTGGAGTGTATGGCGCTTTGTCTCCCCGTATGCATGGCACATTGTAAGACTTCAAAACTGCATCTCCCGCGCCCCGGCATCAGATCCTTCCAACTCACAAAAGTACGCGACGTAGGGGAACTAAAGAAGCCGTAAAAAAAGACATAAATATAAACTTAGCTAAGCGAGTGGTGGGATAAAAAAAGTAGCGAATCAACGGAGGGAACAAAGCGAACGAAGGAGACGACGCGCTCGCCCTGGAATCCCTTCGCGACTCTCTCGCGAGAGTGCAAACCGGAGAAACAAGGGCGCTGCGTGTAACCACAGCCTAGGCGAACGAATCGGCTGCCTGGAGAGTCGGTTGCGCGTTGCGCGGCCTTTCGCGGCGCCCAAGCAGTGATAACATGACCAAGTATCCAACCTTTCCAACTTTCCAAAATGGCCGCGATCGGACGAGAATGAGCTGACCGAGGAGCGCGCGTACTTAACCTTCATCTCGCCACCCTGGATTGCTTTTTGGTAGCGCGGGCGTATAAAGCAGATTTTTTTTGTATTACTTGATTGGTGTTATTAGCTGATGTTTTTTGAACAGACATTCAGTGTGTAAACGTACTGAAAACGTGATTTTGGGAGACCGACTTTTTCGCTATTCTTTCGCGCATTTTAAGACTTGAGATTCCCTTGGGCAGACTCCGCGTTCACCTCTTAACGCACTTTCAGGGTACGAGAGTACAATGTGTGCAAAACAGCGCAGCTGGCCCGGCTCCGCGCGCAAAAAGTGATGAAAGAGCGTCCTAAGGGGATGTTGCCCTGGGAGGGAAATTGAAAACTGGCTGTTGGGGAAAGGAAAATGGCGCAGTATCTCTCTCACATCTCCGCGGAGACCTTAACCGCGCCATATGGGAAGGGATAAAGGAGGGACTGAGAGAAGAAAGGAAGAAAGAGGTGGCGTAGTGGAGGGCTCTGGAATAATTTTGACCATCTGGGGATCTTTAACGTGCAAGAACATCACACGGGCGCCTCAGCGTTTCGCCTCAATCGAAACGCGGCCCCCACGGTCGGGTTCGAACCCGGGTACTCCGGATCAGTAACCCTGGAAGGGGTGCTGCGCGCCGTTCCATGTATATGGAACGACCTGTGATACCTGAAATTGCAGGTATATATACGACTGGACTTTGCTATGCATTTACATATAACTTTCAAAGGAACAATGCGTGTGTTCGATATTGCGAATAATTTGAAACATCAGTATTCGATATATCCAGGCTCGACTGTATTGAAAAGGTGGGCACATATTGCACTGAGAAATTTCATCATGAAGCGGCATGAGAGTTTTTCCGTTATTCCGGGGCAAAAAGTAGCTCAACAATTAAATAGCACCATCCTAACCGTATCGACTATTGCGCTTGCCTCTCGCCTTGTACGAGCGATGCCATTTTCCTGTTTTCCGAATGCTTTAGGAGTCTTCTTCGTTGACCAAATTTTTCGAGTGAAAAGGTACACATTCAAAGTTGTAAGGATATAAAGACGCTTCAAAGAAGGATGGCTAACAACTGGGGTTGCGGGGAAAAACACTCGATTGGTCTTGTTTTGAAGTTTGCATGAACCCCACCTCAGGTTTCGTTTTTCAAGTCTTTGAGGCTTCGCTATATCTGAAATGTCATGTTAGCTGCTTTATAGTGCCTTGGGATCTTGCCTTGTATGTTTATTGCTTAGTATTATCGCCAGCAGTTGACGACTAGAAGAAATAACTGGTTTTAAAACAACTACCAGCAATGGTGAGGGAGGGTCGACGATGTGAGGATGAGGATGAGAGAGGACCATGGATTCAATAGTGAGGCTGAGGGAGGAAAAGTAAAAATAAGGGCAGTTGCGTGCCCACCTCTGGATACAAAACATCGGGAAGTACCGCACGGCGACACAAGTACTTCATAATCGATGCAAGAAAATGGCAATAAAAAGGAATATCGGAGAGAGAGACAACCTTTTCCTTGTCGTTAATTGCATGTCTGCTTAGAGCTTTCCAAATATTGAGGTGTGAAGAGTTAGGTGCAGGGATTAAGAATGAATAGATTACCAACCTCCGATTTGCCAAAATGTAATTTAGGTATGAAACATAAAGGGTGATTCACAGTGAGCGATTGGTGACCAAGTCACAAAAGGTACAATGGTATGCCTAAACATATAATAAGAACGACACCAAAGGTGTTCTGGACATTTTGGCAGAAGAGAGAAAATTTGCGAGAGGCAATAAGGTTGAGCTGGACAAGTTGGGTTCGTCCTCTGCCCTGTCTTGTGTGTGGCTTTTTAGCGCAACTTTACCATTTCCGAAGGGAATAACGTGCTGGGCGCAGCTAAGTAATACGTCTCTTAAAGTGAAGTAATTAAGCATTGTCTTGAGCAGGAGAATAGAATTAGGCTGTCATTCCAAAATTAAAAACCAAGGCTCATCCATATTCCTCAAATGAAAACCACACAACCAATGTGACTTTCTAGTTCTTGCCTAGTGGACTGTGACTTGAAGGGTAGAAAAATACCATAAATAAGGGTAATAACAGCGCAGTTTCCGGAGGACATTGCAGATGCAACATTGAGAGAGAAGGAAACAGCATAGTAACTCAAGAGAGCAAGACTTAGTGGAGTACACTTCCGCTAAAGTTATATAAAAAGCAATAAACAACGTAACAAAAATTAAACGGGCAAGGGCTTACATGTAACGCGTCGAATTGAGAACATGGGGTCTGTGAGAGTGTCCCAAGGGCTAGAAAAAGAAACATTAATAATCAGGACCAGCCGAGACACATACAGAATGACCGATCAAGGTACTTACTTCAACAATTGGGCAGAGAATTGAGGTCTCTAGGGTGACACTATGTCCTGACGTGGATTGAAATTGGCTGGTGGTATGACAGAACATAAGCACTGTTAAACAATTCCTTGAGAAAAACGCAGACGAAAGCAAAATGACAATACTAGAATGATCCTAAACCCTCGTAGTTAACGATATAATCCTGCAAGAATGTGATTAAGCGTGGAAGGACTCTAGGCAGCATCGGCCATGCTTAGCTCAACAGTTCTCACATCCTTAACTTACACGTACCGTTTGTGCTCATCAGATAAAGAGGAAAACAGCTAATGCCACACGCATACATATTACGAGGCGGCCGCCGCGGTGGCTCAGTGGTTATGGCGCTCGGCTGCTGACCTGAAAGAAGCGGGTTCGATCCCGGCCGCGGCGGTTGAATTTCGATGGTGGCGAAATTCTAGAGGCCCGTGCACTGTGCGATGTCAGTGCGTGTTAACTAACCCCAGGTGGTCGAAATTTCCGGAGACCTTCACTACGGCGTCCCTCAAAGCCTGAGTCGCATTCGGACGTTAAACCCCAATAAACCAAACCAAACACATTACGAGGCCAAGCTTGGTAAAAAAAAATGGAGTCAGGCGTCCAACTACAGCATCAAAGAGATTTGGACACTTACTTGAAAAACGTTTGAGGTCACTGCGGTAAACCAAATTGGAGGAATGCGAAAGCATTGACGCCTCTTCGTTTCTCTTTGCCCCTCTTTTCCTCTTTTTTCCTCTCTTTGATTCACTTGTTCCTTCTTCTCACATTTACTCAACTAAACACTGGTGTAAAACCTTCCAATTTCTCAATTACCACAATAAATTCTCTTACTTAATCAAGTTCCGTCAATTGTCAATTTGGAGTTTTCAATCTTGGCGCCACGCTTTGTTTTAAAATTTGGCGCCACGCGTTGGCTCCGCCCCCACTTCAGGTTTTGGAAATTTGGCGCTACACGTTGCCCTGGCTCCGCCCGCTTTTTGGACATTTTGGGCTCGAATAAATTAACTAATCACTCTATCGACAGAATTTTTTTGCGCGGCACCCTGACATCATCCTCTTGCGATTACATCCATTCGTTTGGCGTTACCTCTTCTGAGTTCGCCACAACTGCTGCGGACACGTTTTGCGGACACGGCCTTGTAGCCTAGTAAAGCTTTCGCGTTAATAATAACTATTCTACAGAGTGCGTAATTAAAGTCCCATTCATGTTAAGGTGGCAGAGAGCCAGGTAAGGAGATTGGCGTGGAAAGTGGAAGGGCCCGTTGTCTGAAGTGAACTTAATAGGGGTGACGAATACGAGGACGATAATGACGCCCAGCCGATACCGATGTACCCGGAATTGGGCAGGCCATTAGCGCCGGCAATCACTGAAAAGAGGAACCATATTGTCTGATGGCGGTTTTCTTTTCAAGTGAAGCTAAAAATGCGTTGCCGTAGAAAGGTTGACGGTGGCGGTGAGCAGGTGATGGACGAACCCGGTGATGCCTCTCTGAGCTGTGTCGTTGTCACGTTGGGTATACTACTTCGAGCCACCGGGTGGGCTAGGACGCCTGTGCGCGTATCGGTGATCGTCTGTGACTTGCATTCGCCATGCTTATGCTGATGACCACATCTTGCCGTTCGTGCAAACAACCTATAGCACTGCCGTTCTACAAAGCTGGCTGAACGAGGGACGTTTCATGGTGCTTAGTATTATACGTTGTTGCTGTGCGTCCGTCTTGACAGAAATAACTTGTCGCACCTGCAACTAGCCCTGTACTGCCCCTGCTGCATGTATTCTGTGTCGTGCTTTGTTGGAATGCAGACACACTGCGCGTTGCGTATGCATGGAGATCCCATAGACGCCCTTGCATTTTATTGACGCTACCTTCTTTCTTAGAGTGTCACTCTTAAGCGCCCGTTCGTGGATTGAGCCGTGTCGCCACCGTCGGTATAACCGAGCCAGAAAATAAATAAATTAATAAAAATAAACATTGCCGCCACTGCGATTCCAAAGCAAATAGATCAGCTTCACTGGCCCCTGCACGAAGGCACAAGGCTACCGACGCAGCTGATCCCACCTCGTGTTAAACTGCAACACATCCTCGCGCCATTTATTGCACATCGCTGTCTTTATTGCATTAATATCGTCATTTATTGCACTAATATTGTGCCGACGACCCAGCAAAGCAAACCATTGAGCCTACAAAGCCTGAGACACCGACAGAGATGCGGTCAACTTTCGCATTTGAGAGAATAATAATCATCCGTAGAATTTTTTTCTCCTTCTTCGTCTTTTCTTAAACTCATCTGGATATTGTAGATAACTTGAAATCTTGGCTACGCGACCGTGCATGCAGCCTGCACTGTGCGGGGCCTGCACGTAGCCTGTAAGTTGCCATGTATGCAATGAGTGCTTACAAATCCAAGGGCACTCTTTATTATTATGCAGGTGAGCTTAGACATGAAGTGTTGTTGAGCTGTTGTACATGAAGCTCTAAGATGGAATGGAACAGTCAGTTTACACACGAGAACGATTGCTGCCATTACTGCCGAACTTTAGTTGAAAATGACTCACGGACGTTATCAGTCCACAGTACAACTATCTAGATCAAAATAAAAAACGTGAATTTCACTCATAATTAAAATGAGACGACAAATTTTGAAAACAAAAGAAAAAAGGGTGATTTTCACTCATACTTATACGGAAATGACTAGTTGAATACGAACAGTGGGTTCCCTTTTTACTGGTGCGAACTATATAGTTCCCCTTTTTAGTGGTGTTCCAAGCCCACTTCGGCCCACATTCTGTAGAAAATTTCGGTTCTTCGATCGACACAATGCGCTCACTGACTGGTTGAAGCAGCAGAAACTCCTGTGGCTCTCATTCGTGACGAAAAGTAGAGTGGTTAGGTCGTACACCTTCTGCATCTGTGGCGCCAGTGTATTATAAAGCATGAACATTGCCTTACATGTGTAGGCCGCTTTTTAAAATACGGGCATAACGCACTAAGAAAGAATATTTTCGATACACAAGGAATTGTCACGTCCTAATATAATGATGCGTCTGGAAATTTGATTTTTGCGCATTACCAACAAAGACACATTTTTGGCCATGCTTTCTAAGCACAACTGCCACGCAAACACGCTGGCATCATGTCGCTTAGACGCCACGAAATACTGCCTTATAACTTGCACATCACGGTGACAACCAACGTAGTAGCCGCGTGTTCTGTGTCGGTGGCCGTGCAGCAAGAAACAGCCGCCAAATCAGAACGTGTGTCGGTAGAGACGTACACGCCACAATCCTCACGACTCATCCAACAATGCTTTGTGGTGCAGCTCAGCGGTACATCCGCTTAAGCTGCTGAGCCAATCAGTGAGGGCTTAAAAGGACCGAGTGAGGATATGGGCCGCGAATACTTTTTTATGTTGGCCAGCTAAGAGCCCACCCGTGGACGAACGGACGGACGGACGGACGAACGGTCGAAAATGTGCCAACACGGTAAAAGTGGTCCCCAAGAGTAATGCTCAAAGGGCCAACATACGTCGGGACCAGTATCTCCCCCCCCCCCCCCGCCCTTTCATAGCAATAACCACCTACACGGTAAAGTGCCCATGTGAGCGCCTACTCTGTGCATTAAAACTCCCGCGATCGCTTCTTGTACCCCAAGAATGATGTCGAGTTGGCCGTGCCGGGTCCATGCAGTGTGTGGGTATCAGAGAGCAGGCGCACCACGAAAACATTCAACCTGTGGTCGTACTGGACAATACAGTCTTTAGAGCGCAGCTGTACGTCGGAGAGGGGTGGGGGGGGGTGAGGTGGGCAGCGTGCGTGCAGTGGCTACTGCTGCCACTTCATTGGGCCGGATACTGCGGAGAGCTTGAAATACTTCCAGCGGTCAACGCCGACTGTCTGCGGGAGGCAAGTACAGTCTTTGTCAGAAATATACATTCCAAGGGGTCTGCTTCCAAGCCGTGTAGCGGGGCTCTTAAGCAAATTTGATAGTTGTATGCTTGGAAGGGTTCAAGATTCAAGTTCCTCCCGCCTTCGTGAGATTGGGGTCCCTGAGTGTGCAAGAGGAGCCGTGCTGCAGGGCTCAGAAGCAGACCTATTGGGTTTTATAATTTCGACAAAGACTGCACGCCGGGAGTGGCGTTACTCCGCCCGGACAGCTGAGAGCAACGGCACACAATGGTTAGAGCCCCACCCACAACTCTCACTCGTTACCGTGACCGCTATCACACGCTTGCTTGTCGATGCATGGAAGTGTCCCCGTTATGAGATGCGCGGCGCCGCAGTCTACTGTTAAATACAACAACAAATATATATACCACGAGTGTATGCTCTTCCTCGGATCCGGCGTTATCACTGGACGCTCCTTGTATAGAGCACCTTTGCAATGACAAGCCGTTGCGGCTACTTGCCACGGACAATAAGGCTTACTTTGCTCGCAAGCACGCCATTCAATACGGGAGATAAAACCAGTTAATGATTTCTTTTTCTACGTTAGCGCATTGTTTTTCACTCGTGACATCCTCTGTATCTTAAACACGCACAAAGCAAGGAGGCTTCTTTTAGACCCTTAACGAAAGCAACTGTTTTTTCTGAAGTAGCTGCCCGATCTGAAGTAATATAACATAATTCATTTGCGTTTGTATTGCATTCCTCCTAGTTCTTCGTAAAAAGTGGCACGCATTACGTATTCTCCTTGCGTCACTGACTCCAGCTCATCAACGAAAAGGCTTTGCTTCCATAAAACTCCAAGAGCGACAGAAATAAAATTAGAATGTATATAAAAAAGGAATGCTTATGACATCGGTCTAACATACACGCGTAGTACACCATGTAAGGTAGCTCATGTTTCTGATTCCTAACCTGAGACTGCCCAAAAGTCGGCTCAATCGGCTTGTCTGACTGCGTTTCTACCGCACTTGCCCTAGCTTACCTTGGCAGCTTACTGTTAACGTCGTGTTTATTTTCCTCCTTTTTTCCTCACAGATCTCTTAAGTCCGATTACCCGTCACGACAGGAACCCCGCTTTGTGCATACATTTCCGACTCACTCGCTCGAGGTGCGTCGCATCGAGTTTCGGCTGCGTAATAGTTATCTGTTGATTGAGTGAGCACTATGCGCCAGTTTTGTAGCAATAGCTACATTACGGCACCATTTCTAGCCTTCAGCGTGGCGGCACCGCCACCCTGTGACTGCGCTGCCACGCTGTCGCGTGGTTGGTCACGTGGTGTGGAACAGCTGCCGGCGGCACGGCGCCGTGGCTTATGACGTGATCCGTCACGTGGTTGGTCACGTGACCAGCCACGTGGTGCGTAGCAGCTGCTGCTGCTGGCGGCACGGCGCGCCGGCGAAACCGAGCTGCCACAGCTGTGCGCATGCGCCGTGTCAAGTTGGACGAAGATGAAGAAGGAACGCCCAGCGAAATGGAGCGGCGAAGGACTGACTTGGCAATTCAACTGAGCAAGTTCCACTCGGCCAGCTGTAGCTATCGCGCCACTGCAGGTTTAACCAGAGCTAAACCACCGCCATTTTTTTCCCCGACAGCAGCATACGAGACGAGAGGACACAGGCAGAGGCGTAACTGCTCGCTACATAAGGTTGAGATATTACGTGCTTTAAGCCATAGAGAAGACCATTTTTACCGAATAGTGGTGGGCCATCATGTCCACGGCTCCATTATCTCAATTCCAGAACACCGCCAATGTATCACTTTCGCGCCAGAATGCACGAGAACTGTGAGGCTGTGGCTAGGCACGGCTCTATGACGCATACGAACTCTGCTTATAGTTCTAAAATCAGAACGAACGGAACAACTTACCCGGCCTCAGTCAAACTAGTACCTCGCGGATTCTGTAAAAGCCACGCTGCCGGTTCTGGGAAAGTTAGCGAGTGCAGCGATCTCCCCTCCACACACTGTGGGCAGCACGTGTATTGCTGCAATTCGCAGTAAAGATCCCTCGCAAAACTCGCAACCGCTGCATGCGTGTCCACTGTCCACGAAAGGAAAACGAAGTTATACACTGAGCTTGAGGGTATCATCGTCACCACCACCCTTACTTCTTCCAGTACGGTGTGGGGCTGTGTCTGCCAGTGTCAGCCAAAATGTACGTCGTCGACAAGAGCCAGTCCATGCAGGGCTACAGCCATTCCGCTTGCCTTTTAGTTCTATTCCATTCTGATTCTTTTCTCCCACCGTCGGTGACTCGACTTAGCGCTATTGACGGGATTAATCGATCGGTGTGGCGTAATGAACTGATTAGAAGAGAGGCATCGCCTAAGCGGTGTGCAGTTTTCAATGCGCAACTTCTGCCTTTGGAAAGGTTTATTGTACACTGACCAAGAAAAAACAAACCTGACATTACCGAGGCTGAGGGAATTATAGGCAAGGAAGTGCGCAGTTTCTACTCCACCGCATTGGTGTTTGGAGAGGTTTGCGATACTGGACTAAAAGAACAAACCTCATGTTCTTGAGCCAGGTATAAATCTTGGAGTAATTTTTGCTACACCACCTCCCTTAGGGGAGACATTTTGTTATACTGACACAAAAATAAAAAGAATTACAATCCATACTGAAGCCTGCGCGAAGTATTGACAAGGCAGTAAAAAGACTTTACAAATCAACACTTCTCTCAGTGTGAAGTACTTTTTTCTTTAACCTTGTAATGGAAAGGTTGGATCCTGGAGCTTGAGGAGGTATTGGGAAAGCAGTGTCGAACTTACGCTACGCCGTCTCTTGCAGGCGTTGTAAACCATTAACAGCTAGCGTTACCTCTGACCACGACCGAAACAGGAAAACTACTCGGTGGAGAGAAAGTTGTCCTGCAAATGACGAAAACTACCGACACGAACACGACAGACAACGGCTGAGGAAAGTCATCGAAGCATGTCCTTCATACATACATATTCCTAGATTATTGCTTTGTTGTTTCCCGTTTCCTTTATTTTATGTTCTTCTTTCGTTACGATCAGTTTTTTTAGCAGCTGCATCGCTACTGCTTCTAGGAGGCAGCGTCGTTCACCGCTGCCTTCTGAGCTTTCCTCCTAGTTTTCATTGTTCTACCACGCTTATGTGCTTCGCTAGATTGCGTGCGTGGTCCTCTTGTAGCACGTGTGGCTACCTAATTTCCAAACACTTTCCTTGGCCTTGGCGAGCCGTGGCTCGATATTGATATTATGAAGATCCGGCACTGCTTAACTATTGAAGACACCTCAGTCTCGCACCTGTATGTAAAGTCTGCGGTTAAATTCCGGAAATCAATCTGCTTTGATTTCCGTGCTCAACAGAGGGCTCGCGCCCTGCTTGACCAGGAACTTTACTGTGTTTCGCGCCATTTTATACGTCCGAAACCTTATTGAGAGAAAAACAATGAACGCTTCAAATTTTCTGCGGGCCAGCACTATCAGGATTTCGGTATATATAGCGCAAAACCTTCAGCTTCTTCCTCAAAGCAAGTCACAGTATTCAAAAATTAGCGGTCTAATCCGTGATGCGCCAAGAATGAATTATCCCACTGCACGGACGCATGCATGTTGTTCAGCATTGTGATCTCATGCGTACACAAGGAACAACACAATAGAGGTTGTCACTAAAGTAACCTATATGCATTCGAGCAAACAAGTGAAGGGGAAAGAGGTGCTCGTTATGGCATACATGAAGGAAACCAACAGCCGCCGAAACCAAGTAGCGTAGGGGGTGTTCTTTTTTGTGTGTGTTGGAAGCGCAGCAGACAACGCATCAAAAACGAAGACATTCCGCGCTTTCCAAAAGCAAAAAAAAAGTTGCGACATTTTTCACGGAATGTCTCTTCGGTGACCTCATGAGGATAATGTGCATTTTATTTAAAGCGAAATTTATTGCCCCAGGGCATCAATGATGGCTGAAGGTGTGATGAATGATGTAGTAGAGATTAAATGAATGGAAAAAGGTTAGCTGATTTGTTGAAGTCATGTAGAGAACGATGGTACGGACCCTGCGTCCAGGCAATGTATGAAGCAGGGTTGCTAATAATGTGCATTTATAAGGCGTCGTGTGTTCCTTTTTTGTCCCGTCTTGTAAGCGCTGTTCTTACCATCATGATTCACCAACTCGCCCAACAAGAATCACTTTTGTAGGCTTCTACCACCTCCTTACCAGCTGATACGGAGGGGACATCGCGGGTATCTGCTGCTGCTGAAATTGCTGCGCCGCGCCTATTCTTTCAATCTTTTACTTCCCATGTGTTTGCTTCGACTCCCTTCAGTTTGCACGTGACAGTAATAGTGGCCCCTTTGGAGAGAATAAGTTTGTCGTAATGTGCACGGACGGACCGACAAACATCTGCCGACCAAGAGACCTGAAAATGAATCCGCCCTGCAATAAAACCTTCGCCATGCCAGCACATCGCGCCATGTGTTCACCAGACGCTCAGCTTACCGAAGCGAGAACGTGCAACTAGGTTTATGCGCGTGGCCGTACTTTACTATGCACAGCCTACGGGACCTGGCTAGCTAGCAGGAACAGTGCACTGCTGCAGTAAACAAAGTGATATATGATCGTGGCCGCAGTCTCCGTCTGTGCGGAAGGTGAGAGGTCTTACGCAAGCACTAAGAACGAAAACCACGCAAAGGACGATACACAGGGAAGAAGTAGACAGGACGAGCGCGGACTTGCAACTGTTTATTGAAACACATCTTCCTTCCATCACCAACCCTACGCATGCGCAACAAGCAAACTCTATCTTATCGAGTTCAAGAACTTCAGCTCCTTCTTGTACAGATAGACCGAAGCCTCGCTTACACACTTCTCGGGCCCATATCTATCAATCTGCCAGGCTTCGATGACCTCACGCGTTTTCTGGTCTTTGGCCCTTCCGATTATCTTTGTACGCTCAAAGAGTGGCGTGCATTTATTGTCACAAGAAAGACAGTGTTTCGGCAAATGCATGCCGCTGTGAGAGCCCAACGAATTTTTGTGTTCTTGTAGGCGCTTATTAATGCAGCGTCCCGTTTGTCCCACGTAAACTGAGCCGCAACTAAGCGGGATTTCATACACTACTCCCATTCGACAGGACACAAACTTGATTTTGTGGTTTACACCACAGCCTGCTTTTGTTCTCGTTTCATTGTTAGTTAGCGCGCACAAACGGGACAGCTTACAAGGCGCCGAAAAGAAGATTTCCACACCGAATTTTCCGGCCACCCTCTTCAGGCCATGCGAGGTCTTATGTATATAGGGCAGTACTTCAAATTTCCGCCTCTCACGAATGCCAGATTCTCGAGCACTAGAAATTGGGATGACGGTTCTCAGCAGAGACCCGGCAGCGGCCTGCAGAAGCGACGAGGGAAACCCAGCACAACTTAGGCGTGCGACTTGAGCGGAAAAGCTGAGTGAAACCTTGTGAAAACAGGACTTCAGTAATGATGACCTCAAGCAGGATGAAGCAATTCCTCTCTTAATAAGCTTAGAGTGACAGGAGTCATAGGGTAAAAGGGCCTTTTTTGTTCTAGGCATGTACATCCAACACAAGTGGTCCGGTTCACTGAAAAACAATCTCAAGTCCAAGAACTGTAAGCAGGAGTTCTCAGGCAATTCCACGGTAAAATTCAAACTGGGAGCCTTAGATTTAAAAGACGTTAAAACTTCATTAGTGACCTCTTGTGGGTTGTCATTGGGATTCATTTTTAAGAGTATTAAAAAGTCGTCTACGTATCGGAAAACTTGCTTGTTGCGCATGCGTAGGGTTGGTGATGGAAGGAAGATGTGTTTCAATAAACAGTTGCAAGTCCGCGCTCGTCCTGTCTACTTCTTCCCTGTGTATCGTCCTTTGCGTGGTTTTCGTTCTTAGTTCATGGATTACCAACTAGCCCCCCATCGTACACTCCTTACGCAAGCATATGTCTACACAGGCATACGCAACTTGTGAAAGCAAAAGCTGTTCTTCTTTTCAGCAGGAGCTGCTCAGTTTCACCAGATTTGCCTCGCATTGCAGTGCTCGAGTATTCCACCCAAGCCTCACGTGATTGGAACATACTTGTTTCTGAAAACTTGTTTTTGAAGAAATGAAAGGTCCAGTAACTCTCTGGCTTCTCCGTGGACACCTGACGGACGCCGTGAGGGAAGGAAGACGGTGGAAGTGAAATAAGAGCGAGAAAAAGAGGTGTCGTAGTGAAGGGCTCCGGAATAATTTCGATCGCATGGGGATATTTAAGATACACTGACATAATACTACATCTTTTGCATTTCGCCATTATCGAAACGCGGCCGCCGCGGCCCGGTTCAAGCCCGGGTGTCACATTTTTTTGACATCGGGTACACTAGCTAAGTGGTCGATCGCTACTTATTTCTGTCGACGCTGAACATTCTGTATAATTATGGAGAGGACCAAATGTAACCAAGCTTATGTTAGCTCAAGTTATGAAGCAAGGAGAGAAGCTGTAAGTCTCTCGCTCTGTCATTACGGGTGCATGAACAGCGTCAACGCGACTCAGATTCACCTAAGGCAGCATTACAAAATGGTGCACGGAGGAGAAGGGGGGCGAAGTGACAATGTTGATGACTGCGCTTGTCGAAGTGCCTTATTTAACTCAGAATGAGTTCAATGTTTCAATTCCGAAACTCAGATCCTGCTCTGGCGAGTTATGTGAGAACGCACTTCATATCGATATAACCTCAAAGCGAAAGACATGCACTTCGAAAAAGCCAACCATTGGTCAGCGTTGGACTTGGTCACATTCGTCATTCAGCGGAATTTTAATTTTTCGCACAGCCTTTACACTACCCCTTTATGCATTCCTTAAGATGTACCTCTCTATGGCTTTATTATAAGGGAGGGATTCTGCTTTGCAACGAATAAAAACTATTTGTATTCACAAAAGAACGTCCAGGTTCTTCAGATTTCTTATCTTTTGAAAGCGAACTGAAAGCGAACTGGCAAAGAGCATCGACTTTCAAAAAATTATTAAAGCTTCGCAGCCCTCACAGTAAGGAAATGAAAATTTTTATGTCGTGGTTTTCTTTTTTTGCTTCATACCCAATCTGAGTGAGTGAATTCCACCCGCAAGTGCCTCTAATTTCGTTAGTTCCTGACCAAGGTAATACGAGAGGTGTTCAATTGACTGTCTAACAGGGTGTGAAAACAAAATTTTTGGACCAAATAGAAGCTACTGCTTACTGATGTAATCCCCCTTGGCATCAACATACAAATTATACTTCTTTTTATGGTTGCGTTCACAACAGAAGGAGACTTCTCGGAACTGCAAGAAGCCTGCCACCGCATATTTCACTGCACAATCGTAAAAAAAAAACGCGTTGCCTACGCAGAGATTATTTCAGGTTGCAGAAAAGAACAAATTACCGGGACCCAGACTTCATCTGCAACCTGACTGGTTAAGCGCAGTGATGCTACATTCCAGACAACAGCAGGTATTTGCAAGGTTTGTGAGTTGAGGCATTGTTATGAGGCAGAAACGGACTTGCCGAGAACATCCAACGGCGTTCCGCATTCGTCATCATCATGAGTCTGATTACACCCACTGCAGGGCAAAGGCCACTCCCATTTCTCTCCAATTAATCCTTTCCTTTGCCGGCTGCGCCCACCCTATACCTGCAAACTTCCTAATCTCATCCGCCCGCCTAACCTTCTGTCGCCCCTGCTGCGCTTACTTTCTCTTGGAATCCACTCCGTTACCCTTAAGGACCAGCGGTTATCTTGCCTTCGCATTACGTGCCCAGTCCTAGTCCATTTCGTCCTCTTGATTTCGACTAGCATGTCATTAACCAGAGTTTGTTCTCTCACCCACTAAGCCAGCTGCCGGTGTCTTAACGTTACACCTATCATTTTTCTTTTCATGGCTCGCTGCGTTGTCCTTAACTTAAGCTGAAGTTCAGCATTGGCTGCTTACCTATTGCTTTCATTAGTGACTCATAGGGGTCGCCAGTCATAGTCTTGTGTTTCATGAAGTTCAGTAATGAAACGCCTCCGGTATCCTAAAATCCATTTCCATTAATTTTCCCGCAGGCATTTGCGCACGAAATTTCTTTCGAATTGGTGACCGTTGTGCTTCTATTGCGTGGAGGCTTCTTTTAGACTACGGATGGTGATGGTGGACCCATGCTTTATCACCTGTATTAATTCGAGAACAAAAGTCTCCTAGATTTTTTTTTCTAAGCATGTCTTAAATCTCTTGGATATGTTACTTGCGACATGCTCTGTACTCCCGTCTCAAATTCATGGTACCCTTCGCGAACTGGCCTTTGACATCACCAAAACAACATCGATGATAATAAAAACTATGCCACTGCATTATCACCTTCGATTAGTTCCCTATCGTTTTTAAACTGCTTGACCTCCGCATTCACTTGATGGCAGGAAGGTGGATCATGGTCATGTGCGGCAGTCAAGCTTTCATACATTTTCATGAGTCTCTATACTTGCACTGTAAATAAGCTATACATAGAAACGAAGCTCAAAATCCTTTGCTTTCTTCCGAGGCCACACTTTACTGCATTTGCTATCCAGTCACTTCCAGTGCTTTGATAGGTGCGAACAGCTACACTCGGTTCAGATCGGGGTTTTCTCAATGTGCAAGACAAGACTAGCTCTCTAGTCCGGGCACAACACCGTGAGGTGGACAACTTGCTGAACACCGCTCGTGTGTGTAACAATTAGGTTAAGCTCTTCTTTTGCACTGACAAACATTTCTTTCACCTTTCCATTCTTTCCGATGTACTTTAGCTGCTTTTAGTTGTATGTGTAAGCTGTCTTGGTTTGTTTATTACATGTTCTCGGTCACTTCTAGCCCCATAAGTTCAGTTGTTCTCTACATACTGGAGGGGTCCTAGCACCATTCGCCACTTTAGTATTCGTTTATTTTTGCAGCACGCTCTTTTCGCATGCCCGGGCAGTGGTTGCCTCAGTTGATTATTATTTTATTACTAGTCATCCCCACGGATATCAATTCAGTTTTTCTGCATATATTTAAATAGTCCTTGTCTGGTATCGGTTTTAACTCTTCCTAAATATTCCTACAGACATTATTGTAAACTTTTAAATCTTGAATTAGTCTTAACATATACTTTGTATATAATTTTTTTATTCCTGACTGAGCTACTTTAAAACTGTCCATTGCCACATTAATTAATCCATGTCAGGAAACGTTAATGTGTTTATCTATTCATTAGCTTATCTTTACTCTTTAAGCAAGTTTGATACTTTATCTTTCTGCTTCCTCTCATATTAACATGCAAATGTATTTACTCGGTAGGTTCCCATGTTTTGTACAGCTTACTTATCTGTCGTAATGCATGCAGCGAGCTCCACATTGGAGCGGCGCACGGCGGTAGAGCTGTGCACTGGAAGAGACGTGGGGGTGACGCTCTGTCCATCCCACCAGCTGCAATGACCCCGTTTACGCCACAGCTGAGCAGGGCTCGTATCTGTAGCAATAAGGGTAGTTGTCCCTACAGTATTATTAAATACGTGTTACACCTTGCCACTCTCGGAAATGTGCTATAGCTGCTTCCCTGTATCTCTAAACCGCTTTGATTGGCGTATTACATGTTCTTGGTGACTTCTGCACATGTAGTTCAGTTCTTTTCTGCATAGTGGATTACGCCTAGCGCCATTTGCCACTAGAGTTGCTGTTCATCATTGCAGTACACGCATTTTCACAAGCTCGGACAGTGTTTGCTTCAGTTGATTATTGCTTTATTTGTAGTCATGTATGTGAAGATCGGTTTAGTTTTTTTTATATATGTTCTTATAGCCCTTGGCCGGGGGTCATTTTCACTCTTAGTATTGTAGCGCTTTTGAATGTTCAAACAGTATTTAGAAATACGCACTATTTATTTTTTATTCCTGACTTTGCAATCTTCATGCAGTCAACTGTTACATGAATTCAATCATGTAAAAGTTTGCTGAGTTTATCCCTTGATTAGCGCTTATTTGTTCTTAAAGCAAATATCAAACTTTTGTTTTTTCTGGTTCTTCGCATACGAACATGCAAATGCGATTACTAAGCAGGCTTCTCATGTGTTGTTTTACTGACTTATCGGCCGTAAGATGTGTAGCGATGCCCACATTGAAGCTGAGCACGGCCATAGAACCGTGCACTTACTGGTTGGGGTGACGCTCCAGCCACCGCACCGGATGCAGCTGACCCTAGTGACTCTGGTGCTCTGAACAACCGCGCTCTCTCTTCGTGTTCTCCAAGGGACGGCGGAAAGAAGGCAATGATTAAAATTTTCATGATGATGGTGGTTGAGGGATGTTGTGTATGCTAATAATACATTTGTTTGCGTTGCATCTGGGCGAACGAGACACAGCCTAAAGAACTTCGTCCAGCACTCGGCGCAGTCTACTGAAGTTTTTTCGTCTCTGAGATATTGCTTAAAATAGTTAATACTCTCTTACAGCTCTTTCTGCGCGTGCCACAACGATTAAGAAAGGTGTAACAAACTCTGGAGTCTTTTTAGCTGATTAAACTTCATTTCTGTTGGTTGCACAGCGCCAAGAGCATCCAACTTAAAATGTGACGGCACGAAACAACGCACGACACGAAATGGAGAAACATTTGTCCCTTAGCTGCAGATGTCTACAACCGTTTTCTTATCAATGAAATTAGAACAAAAGTGAATTTTTAAGCAATCTCAGCACGCAGGTGTGGCCTGAACAATGTGGCCTGCATTGCCCTGTGCGACCTGCATAATCCGTCTCTCAATGCCTGGCTGGATTTCCAGGGAGCGAATAAGTTTTTCATGATTTCAATGTTCCGAACACTTTGGTGGACCCAAACTTTTGCTCATGCGTCCAGCGCTTCATCAAGTCGAAGTGTTCAAGATGAACATACCTGCCGTCACAGACTGGTTCACCTCCTCTTCTCTCTCGTCTTCCACTGTCTGAGAGCGGTTGATGCAGCAGTGAATACCTTACGTCAGCAGTAAATAGCGTTTTCATTTGGTTGTTTTTCATAAAATGCGTACAGTCTAAGTTTTCTGCAACAGAACTGCACAGAGATCAGCAAGAACCCAGCAGAGTTGGGTTCCTGGTGAATTGCAGTTGCCAAAATTTTTTTTATTAGAATGCAATGTACGCACAGTGAAAATGTACCATAAACTTTCTGGCAGCGTTTCGTTCTTGTAACAATTACTTCGCACAAATTATAACAAAAAAATAGGAGGAGGAACTTAAGCTCTGACTTAAGAGCATGATGCGATAGATTTAATGGGTTAATATTCAAATATGCGAAATCTGTCACTCTCTTCTTTACATTGGAAAATGCCTAAGAGTCCCCATGCCAATAATGGCGCAGTGAGCAGCGGTTAAGCGATGCGCCACTGCCCTGCGACATATCAGGTGCTTCCATTGGTGGAGCTTGTGAGACCAAGGTTGCTCTTCCCGGTTGTGATGACGCCACAAGGTGACGTGACAAAGGATGAGGTGACAATGTCACGTGACCGACCTATTTTTCGACCATGCTTAGTTGCGAGAGGCCGAGCAGAATTTTATGCTCCAGGGTGGCACCCTGGGCGGTTATGTGGACCGCCTGAGTCACGCTACGCTGGCCAGTTCTTCGCTCACAACACCGACGACGGCTCTGAAGGGGCCGGATTTTCTGCGGAACGGAAGCCTTAACGCTGTCGGGTTAATAAGCTCGTCGCTTTACTGAAGCAAACAGCAATGCTTATACATAAATTAACCCATTAAGGTCATTTTTGTTCTACGCGGACTGTAAATTCTGCAATCGTTATTTTTGTTTAAAAACTTACAGGCTATGAAAACTGGGTCCGAAAACGTGGCTGATATGCTTCTTTCTGCATTTAAAACTTTCTACTACCAGAGTGATGCTTAGTAGGTCGAAAATATTGAAATTACCGACCCACAAGGGAAACTTAGGGCCTTCTTTGCTCATATGCGTGTTCTCAAGCGCCACTTGCAATGTAAGGAGCGTCAAGAGCTGCTTACAAATTATTTACCGCACTTTTAAATAGCGCGAGTGAATCCGCTTCCATCTCTTACCGCCATCGCTCGCGCTTGGAGTCACTAACTTGACTCGCGGTGACTTCCCATTGGTTTTGTTGTTTTTGTAACGCTGTCTCAAGAGGCGCAAAACAATACGACTTCGCCGACACTCATTTCACGAGGGCACAGGCGCTGAAAGTAGCCGAGAAACACTATTTTACGGGACTAAAATCTCCTTCCAAGGATGCTTGGGGCGAATATTCTACAGCGCGTGTGACGCCGTTGTTCAGTGCATTAGACAAAGTTTGCAATGCTGACCGGGAATCAGCATGACATCTTGCCCGAGACGCGGAGCACTGCAGGAAAGCTCAAAATCTTGAAAACGCCCACCCAGGAGCGAAGCTTGAGAAGAATTAAATAAAAGCGGCGTTTGCACGGCCACGCGGACGTTATATACGGTCGTTATATAAAGCGTTGACGTCTCTAGTTGCTCAATAGAACACTCTACGGGACTTCACTGGAAAATTAGACGTCATTTATAGCCATCACCATCCAACTATAAATGCCGATCGGCAGGACGTTTTCCAGGGCGCCCGCGTCAGCATCTATGCCTGCCGTCGCCGGTTGTTATGCTCGTTTTTGCATATATTTGCTCCCTTTGGTTTTCCCGGTTTGCTTTTTCACCGCAACTAAAGCTACGGTGCGGCAACGATTCGTAATGCCAAAGCCAAAGGGCAAATTAAAGGGCCAAAGAATAAAGAAAGCTTCCTAATCAGAGCTCGGAGCGACGGGACTCTTGGCAACGTTTCAAAACGAACAGCGTCACACGGCACGTTGGGCGCCTGTTCGCCGGAGACTTACCCGCGCGCTCCTTTCTTTAGCGCTCGCGCTCACTGCCCTTGTTGTTGCTGTAGTTTTTTTTTTATTTGCTTTCATTCTTGCTACCAGCTCTTCTCGAGCTTGCCGGGAGACGGCACGGTGCATCTAACGACGGTCCCGTCCGCGACATGCGGGTGTCCGCTGACTTAAGTGATGCTGCTCCGAGACATGAACATTAAACAGAATCGACGGCGTCATGTTGGACGGCGTTGCCGCTGCGACCGTGTAATGCTCGTAGTTTGGGGCTGTCTTCCGGATTTTAGTAAATGCTCCCCGACCTCAACTGAGTTCTGTGATTTTGGTGCGATATGTCTAAGTTGTTTTAATTGTGGGGCCAAAACTCACGCTCGCTTATTCTTCCCGACGCCGGTGACTGGCGTCAAATGCAGGTGAGCCAACTATTAGCCTCCGGCTGCGCCGTTGTTACTGCTGCAATCCACAAATGAAAAATGGCCCTTACCCACTGCGGGGACTTGGCTTCCTGCTGCTCGAAGATATTGTGTAATAAAATATTTGAAAATAACATGCTTTTATTCACGAGTATAACGGAATGTTAATGCTGGGCAGTTGCACCTGCTTTTTTTCCCTCTCTTGTCCAAGCCAAGTAACATTCGGAGTAGAAAAAACTCGACAGATAGCAGTGGCACTGATATTCAGGGTGTTCCCCCTAAACTTTTACAGAATATTTAAAGCTAGATGCTTTGAGCTAGAAGAGCGCTCTTTTCGTCATAGCATTGCCAGCGGTGTAGTACATGAGAATAGATTTAAGCCATGTGAACTAGCGTAATGGTTAATTAATATTGAATAGTTAAGTTTTTAATTAATACCGTTAGGCTCCTTAATTATTTAGAGACGTGTAGGCCACTATAATTAATATTGATATCAGTTTTTAGAATTTCTAAAACGCGGCTGGTGTCTGCGCTGAGGTCGAATAAATTTTGGCTGTTTCGACGAGTTACGTGCACTGGAGAGGTTGCTTTGCCTGCAAGCTTCTGAAAAACGCATGTATTCTGACTTAATGGAGCCGAAATTTGTTGGGCCACAGCGCCGAGGATAACCGCGTTTTTGAAATCCTAAAAGCTGATGTAGATATTATTTACGGTTGGCGACACGCCTCTCCATAATTAAGGAGCCTTACATTAATAATTAAGAAGTTAACTATTCAATATTATTTTACGAGCCTACTAGTTAGCACGGCTTAGCTGTGTTCTGATGTAATGCAGAATGCAATGTTATGCAGAAATAGAGCTATTTAAACTCAAAATTCATATTTTTAAAAATTGTGTGGTCTAAGGTGAAACGCCCTGCAAACAGGTATGCTGTTATAATAAACTGCACATCTCCAACCGAAAACTTTAATTTGAAACCCAACGTTACGAAGCCGGCTCGGCTCCTTCATCAGGGGTGACTGGGGGCAGTAGTGGCAGTAGCTAGCGTCTTTAAGTACGGAGGGGAGGAGTATGGAGCACAATCCTGTTGCCGAACATTCCGAAGACTCAGACCACAGAATGAACTTCGACGAAACCAGCATCCTCGGAACCGAAACAAATTACCAAAAAAGGCTCCTTCTCGAATCCTGGCACATCCAAACTACCCCGAACAACATCAACCGCACAAAAGGAAACCTGCCTCCAGTATATGCCCAGGGACTTCGCTCTGCAAGTCAAACAAAAAAATTCGGGATTGACTGCCTCCCCACAGTGCGACAACGCGACTCACAGCCTTAACCCCCCCCCCCCCACTTCCTCCCCCTCCCCCACGCCTTTCGCATCACAACTTTCGTTCTTTTGACCCCCTCTTTCCCTCCATACTTAAAGAGGCTAACTAATGCCCCCAGTCACCCCTGATGAAGGAGCCGAGCCGGCTTCGAAACGTTGGGTTTCAAATTAAAGTTTTGGTTGGAGATGTGCAGTTTATTATAAGTCTTCAAACCCAACCAGACAGGCAAATCTGTCAAAATGTTTAGTTCTCAAGGTAATCTGTTCCATATAATTTTAACGCGAACAAGCAAACACATGTGGTAATGCAAAAATAACAAAGTTGTTGGTGATGCAGGTCAAGCACTACAACAAAAGCTTGTGGCTTACCAAGAGCCGTCAAGTGTGACGTTCATGCGATGCAAAGGACAGTGATTAGTTCAATCGAAGACTTTATATGCCTCATTCATTTAGAATTTGCCTCAGCCCCACCTCAACAGCAAGTTCAAGGGACCACAAAACAAACAGGTAGATCTTTTGCTACGAAGTACTGACGCTGCACAAGAAACAAAAGGGACGCTCCCCTGGCTCGATATTGCGAGACTAATGAGGCTGACTCATTTTTCGAAAGCCTTACCGCGGTCAGACCTTTAGCGGTCAGACCTTGAATAAGTTCATCTCAAGGAAAAAAGTTTTCAGTTTTTGTGAACGCCTTTTGTTTCTATTTTTTAAAATAATTTCACAAGCACAGTTGGCCGCCAGCATAGTTGGTTTGTGAGGACAAACCACGTGCGCGTATGACCTCCCGCCTTTGGCTTATTGAACTTAGTCAAAGGCAGAGCCGCAGCAGTGGCTCAGTGGTTATGGTGCTTGGCTGCCGACCCGAAATACGGGGGTTCGATCCCGGCCGCGGCGGTCGAATTTCGATGGAGGCGAAATTCTAGTGGCCCGTGTACTGTGCGATGCCGGTGCACGTTAAAGAACCTCAGGTGGTCGCAATTTTCCGGAGCCCTCCCACTACGGCGTCCCTCAAGGCCGAGTTGTTTTGGGACGTTAAACTCCATGAACCAAAAACCAAACCAAACCATCCAAAGAAATGCAACATCTTCCCTACCACGTAACGAAACAAGTAACCATACGTTTTGGTCTAAATGTTGACTTTTGTGAATCTCAAGTGTTAGGCCACTGAGTACTTAATCTCTAAACACATGCGTTGAAGCTCAAAACACAGATGTCGGTCGGAAACTTAACGCCACCTCACGGACTACGTAAACTCTCCAAAGCCGCAATTACTATTACCTGCCTACTTAGTGGACAGACGCCTCTCCCAGTTATCAACTCTTTCTCGCTAGCGTCAGCCGTGACTATCCTTTTCCAACACATGCCTTAGAAGTTCACCACTCGATTCCACTATATGCTGCCGCCGATTGCGTCTTCTTCTTCTTCTTCTTCTTCACCCCAGGTATATGGCACATACCCACGCGGGGGATTGGCCAAAGTGTAGTTGAATAAACAAAGAAGTTGCGTCTTCAGCTTAATGCTTCGTCACCCCTATGCTTCTTCACCTTCGTCTTCACCTTAATGCTTCGTCACACTACGAGATCTGTGGTTATCAGTTCTACGCATTACGCACCCGAGGCTTGTCAATTCCTTAACCCTTAATTTAAGCTAGGAAACAGCAACAGATTAGACTGTTTTCTTGTTCATGGTACTCTCCTTCTTTACCCTTGGGTTCCAGCATGTTCCTGTGCTTCCCTCGCGCCGCTATCCTCTCTGTCATGTAGTTTTGATAGCATCCACGTTTCTGCTGCACAAAAGAATTATAACGGGGCACATCAGATAAATTCTTCTAATTTCGAGGATACCAGTAAGCTCACCATTAAGAAGGGAACATGTCCGAAGGTCCACAAGCTCGCTCTTATTTGTACGCTTATTTCTCTTTAATAATCTGAATATGCGCAGTCACTTGGTCCTGGTGGACGAACTTCCCAACTACTACCGGCAACTCCGACCAATTGTTCTTTTGGTGCACTTCCGGTACCTTATTTCCGCCGTAAGATGTTGATGCTCTGTCGAACTGTTGAACATTGCGTTTAATCCATTTTGACTCTTATACCTGTTGCGCTAATCCTTGCGGCAAGACAGTGTTATCAGTGGCTGGATGGACGGTAGCTACACTACTCTTTTCAGACGCGTATTATGTTCTGCTATCCAGAAAAGTGCGAAAATTTTGGGGTGAATAACTTCTACGCCCTATTTCATAGAAACAACCTCAATGGCAGAAACAGTACAGGAATTCACGCATGCAGGCAGGCTTCTTCGTTTAACACATTACTGTGTAGATATTTGATTTGGTGATCACCTGAAATTCCTCTGCAACGAAAGGAAAAAGTGAAGTGACCGCACAAGACTAGTCTTCCTTGACGCGCCGCAGAACTTCGCGACGTTCAACTTAATTTCTTGCCCTGGAAATATAATTATTTTTTCTGGACACAAATTGACCTTGTCATTCTGTCTAGCATGACTTTCAAGAACCGTCAGCATGACTGAATTGGGGATAATAGCGCTAGGTAGACATTTTAAAAAATCGCAAAGGTTCCGGGCACAATCATGGATGTTTCGTTGCGTAAACACGTCTCACAATGTCGTGTCTTCTATAGGGGAAGCCGAAATGCGGTTTTTGCCGAACATTCCAGCATGCGAAAGCGCGAGATGTCAAAAAAAAAAAACCAGCCATCTCCTTCTAGCACGTCCACGTTTAGGCGCCAAGTTTCGAACCCTGCTTTTGATCGGTTGGGGTGCTATAGACGGTTCTTTGAAGAAAAGGTCCTTGTTTAGCCGCGTAGCTTCCACGCGTAAAAATGATGAGTTTTCCTGAATGAATCCTTCATATAAACGTACCGATGGAGTGCGAAAGAGAGAGAGAGCAAAGGAGCCCCTCCCCTCCCAAGCATTGTGCTTCAGCGGAAGGAGAGTAGTTGGTGTCCTCTCCAATTCAGCTTCCATAGAGAATCCCGCAGACAGAATATCAAAACCACACGGGCTCTCAGGTCGTGTAATTAGGCGCAAGTGTTCGGCTCAACAAAAGTCAGACGCAGCCCGCAAAACCATTATGTGCAACAACTCCTGCTATTACCTGACATGGTAGATTTTATTTTTGATTCAAGATTAGTATTCGAAAAATGCTAACGGCTGCTTTTGGGGTTTTAGAGAATGATGTCGTAAGTCCAGGTTTTATTTGTGTTCATATACGAAAAGGAGTAGCTGGCGCCACTGTCAGGCACCAAGCAATTCTTACATGTCCAAGCAGATAAAGAAAAGGTCACTTATTGGCATGTGCTTAAAAAGAACGAGTATCAATCAATCAATCAATCAATCAATTAATCAATCAATCAATGCTATTCCCCGTACCTCTACCTTATGTGCCATCGTATTTGAGGCAACAACAGCAACGGGCGTGACAATGTCAAGCATGGAGATTCTCTCTATAGACCAGCGACCATATATGGCTCTCGTTATGCCTATATGAAACCGGCGTGACTGTATACCATAAAATTATCTTTTCCTGCTCGGTTGTAGCTTTTAAAAGTACGAAAGAACACTGAACATTTAGTTAGTTATACCGAAGATTTGCCCTTACTGTGCAGTTGCTAATATGCCAAACAAGGCAGACTGTAGGCAGCTGCGCCGCTAACCAGTTATTGCAGTTATGTCCGGCCGCTGCCGGCTGCGGTTTGAGCTTTTTACGGGAACCATGGCGCGCAAGTCAAGAGTGCCGTTTTCTCCTTCAAGGCAGCACAGCACGGAGACTACACAAGAAGACTCTCCATATGAGTTCTGATCACACAGATTCCGGATAGTGCACCGGAATATTTGTACTCAAACGAAAAAAAAAACAATGCGCACATAGGAGGTAAAGATGCGCACACAGATTTGTAGGCCACAATGCCAGTGCGGGCGGAGCAAGATTGCTTCCTTCACCTAGGTTCAGGCCCTGCTCACCAGCCGAAGAATCCATGGTTAATGTTAATTATTTCATTATTTTTAAGTCAGCCTTAAACAACACTGTAATCAACAAAGGTCGACCATACTTTTGAACATAACGAAGGTACGAAATGCCAATTCGAAAAACAAGGGCCCCACTGTTCAAACGGCGGTAGTGGCCTTCGCCACGGAGGCCGCCGGGGCTCAAGCTTGGGCTCCCTGCCGTCTGATTCACCGTCGTCCCTACTTTAATGGTTACTGATAAAGTCTTAGTCAATCAATCAATCAATCAATCAATCAATGCGGTTCACCGTCCCTCTACTTTAATTGCTAATGATAGTCTTCGTCAATCAACCAACCAGTCAATCAATAATGAACTAACGATAGGTGGAAGAAAAGGAGGGGGAGCTGTCTTTTATTATTTACCCGATGCTATGCAAGGTCACACATGCGAGACGTCTTCTGTAACTAACAGGTGCTGTCAGGGCTTTAAAAGAACATTAACAACCACTCCTTCTGATTACTGTTATAATAAAAATTAATTATCCGGCTTTTTTCGGCTGTGGTGACGTTTGCACGGCAACAAAAGTTGCATTAATCAGCAAGAAAATTGAATTTAAATATCGACCCATTCAAAATCATTACGCCATTAGTGAAAAGGACACGTTGCCAATGAGTTGAAGCGGATGCTGGGGTAGAGTTGGCTCTGGAATTGGCACGACAAAATCGGTGCGGACACATGCATTTGTCTTGCGAAATCGGCTGGTGAAGGCGATCCCGGTATTACGTTTTTTCGTATGTTGTTGCTTATAAAAGTTCTGCTTTTGGTGAACGTGGTCTCTACTGGATTGAAATCAGGTACCCTATCGATGAAATCCTGGTTCTATTCGTCCTCAGTGTTCCTTTGAGTCCTTGGTGTAGCTGCTGCTGCTACGGAAGAATATGCTGGACCAGAGGACATGCTAGTTTCTATCAATCCCAACAGCATTCTGTCTTCACTTGTGCAATCTACTGTAGGGGCAAAGCAACAGACCCCCTTCCAAGTTCCGACCCGTGCCACTTTATGTAGGGGCGCCACCGGGAGTCTTTTGTCGTGTGGCGCCCCCACACAGAGTGGCACGGGTAGGAAATTGAAGGGCGCGTATGTTATTTTTGCTCACGATGGTACAATAGCTTCCAATGCCTGTCTTCGCGCTGCAGCTTTCGTGGAATCAGAATCAGGTAACTCGTTCAACCAACTTCCTTCTTGTTAAACTCTACTTAGTCGAGTTTCACAACAAGCATCCATAAAGTGCCGCTCAGTCTAGTTGTGCCGTCTGCTGAAACAGCGGTGGAATTAGCAAAACTTGTCGCACATGAGAACAAATAGGGGGTCAGCTGCAGTGTGTGGACAGTGTTCAGTGTTCAACACGAGATAGGCGATGTTATCACAATCGGGGCTAATGCTTACTGGCGGACAGCTATGACAATTGATTACTGCACTGATTAAGTGACGTCACATCTGGTATTAAACCATCTTTCGTAAACTACATAAAGTAGCCTTCCCGATCAAAGGTTTGCTAGAGGATGGGTGTATTTTCTTCGTTTGGGGATACAGGTGTTTGATTTACAGACAACTAGAGACAGTAAAGCAGGCCTCCTTCGACTGCTGTTAAGGCGCTTGAAAGGGTCTGCCAATGACACCGCGGGCAACACGCTATCTCACATCCGAACGCGATGCTATCCAGTACGACCGGATGCTGCTAGGCCTTGACAGCGCTTGTCAAAACAGGTTGGCTGTTGGGAATTTTGACCGAGATGCTCAATTTGTGCGTAGTTAGTTTGTCGAAGGAGTGCATGTCAGTTGCGGGTAGTCTTCAAAGATGGCGACATTGAAGCGAGGTGTGTTGAGCGTGTGTTGAACAAGTTTTGGGCCGGGTTATCGTTGCGATTTAGATTAGGCGGAGCTGACGGCCAAAGAGCACGGTAGCCACAAATATTTACACATCCCTGCGTGAACTGGCCCCACGCGCAGAAGAAAACAGAGCGTACAATCGATTTGTCTGGTAGACACCTGCACGAAATTTCAATCAGCCTTCCCTTTCAAGGAAACACCTAGACAAAATACGGACACATCTCCCTCACACTGGAAGAGAGGCGTGGAACCTAACAAGGCAAGAAATAGGAACAAAACCCAATGCCAAATGGCGCTAGCCAGTATGAATGCGTAAAAATAAAAACAATCCCCGCCATTACTGTCTCGCTTACAGGGGCTTTCTGACTTGGAAAAACATGCTTTTATTTGAATATTTTTCCGTAAGGATGACTTCTATTCCCGAAAGTTTTCCTTTCTTATTTTGGACTTCAGTAAAAACCGCCATATGTTTAGTGCCACAGGCCTCCGTCTATTCTGTTCAGTTTTTACCTCTACCAGTTACCACTGTTATGGCGCCCCTGTTCGTGAGAAGGGGTTCAATTCCCCATCATTCAGTTAAAGTGAATTGTGCTTTCCCCATCCTGCAATCGAGCTACAAGTCGCGAAATCGTTACTTTGACACCCTTAGCAAGCGGCAAGATATTTCAGTGACGAAACGTTGCCCTTACCGGAACGCCCGATTCCTGTCCTAGAAAGCATGCCGTGTAACGACGTCACGGAGGGGAAAAAATAGCGGGTCGAAACATCTTTAAGACATTGCTAGAAAACAAAGGCCGCGACCCGTGCGTCAACCAGCCGGAGACGTTCGCGTGCCAAATGCCCCAGCGGTCTCTACTAAATCCCCGCTTTGGCGCGCGCACGCGCGCATGTGGGTAATTTTAGTGTTTCGGAGAAAGGTGGCGACGAGCGGCCTTTAGTTTACATTTATTTACTTTTTCCTGTTGCGCAATTCCATTTCGTGGTCTTGTCCGGAGAGCAAGCACGCGACTAGAGCGCCGACGCGCGGAGCAGTCGGCGGATAAACAAACACGCCGTCGGCACCAGCCTTGCGTACGCGAGACGATCCGCAAGCGTGTTTCCCCGACGCTGACTCGTTTGCCGACTACGCGCGAGCTACGCTACGCGCGGTGCTCGCAAACGAACCAGCTTTTCCCTCCTCCGCTCCCTCTGGTCCGGTTTTGTCGACGTCACAGACCCCGTTGACCAATCGGGTGCTGCGCTCGGCGATTGCCGCGACTTTCGAGAGCGGAAAGGGACCCGTGCCAGCTGCTGCGCCTCCTTTTATCAACTGTATCTCCTCACCGCGTTGAGCGTACGGCGCGACGCGCGGCTTCCGACCGCGCCGCGCAGCAGTGTGAAGAGCGGCACGCACAGGTGCCCAAGCGCACCTCGGAACACCCCGTCACCGGCACGCCGCAATGATGACGTGCGTGACGTCACTGACCAATCAGAGGGCTCCGTACAGTCGACAGCTGCGCCCCATTGGCTTCGGGGCCCACGACGCTAGGAAGTGTCCACGTGAACACGCCAAGGTGCGAATTCGCCTGACGTCAGCGGTGTCGCCGCGACCGACCACCTAAATGGCGTCGATCTCGTTCAGGGCTCGACAGAGCTCGCTTCGCTGTCTACACAGGCAGTCGCACACGGCGTGGGACGAAACGAATAGCATCGACCGAAGCGCTCGCCCGGAGCCTGCCACTACTGTCCACACGCCATGGCTCTTTTGGAAGATGGACTCCGGTACATGTCGTCCCTCGCGGACCCCAGGGTCCAGGGTTGGCCCCTGGTCGACAACCCGATCACCGTGATCAGCGTTGTGGCCGTGTACGTCTCCTTCGTGACCACGGTGGGACCTCACTGGATGCGAGACAGGAAGCCCTACAGTTTGAAGCCTCTGATCATGGCATACAACCTTGGCAACGTCTTGGCCAGCGCTTACTTCGCGTTTCAATTCTTCCGGTACACGTACTTCGGCGGCGGCTACAGTTGGGCCTGTCAGACCGTGGACTACTCGGACAGCCCCAACGCCCTGGCCCTGACGAGGCTTGCCTGGTGGTACCTCATGCTGAAGATCGGCGACCTGCTCGACACCGTCTTCTTCGTGCTTACCAAGAAGCAGAGTCACGTGACTGTCCTGCACGTCGCGCATCACGCCATGGTCGTCATGACCGTGTGGATGGTGCTCAAGTACGCCTGCGGCGGCCAGAACATACTCACGGCGGCCGTCAACAGCTGCGTGCACGTCATCATGTACAGCTACTATTTCCTCTCACTCATGGGCCCCTCGGTGCAGAAGTACCTGTGGTGGAAGCGCTACATCACCCAGATCCAGCTCATCCAGTTCGTAG
>JARKHS020002661.1:0-89978 GCA_030143305.2 Amblyomma americanum | reverse complement strand
CCTCAGCTACACTTGGGCTATTAGGGACTCGGTAGTGCAGGAGTGCAGAATAATTTAGACCATCTGGGCTTCTTTAACATGCGCTAGCATCATGCAGAGCGGGGGCGTTAATGTATTATCCGTCTGTGAAATACGGCCACAGTGGTCAGTATGCAACCCCTGACCTAGCTATCAGCAGCCGAACGCCAATCCCATCAAGATACCACAACATTTTAGTCATGACTCAGTGTAGAAATTTTATTATTAAGTGAAGGATTTGCAATTTTTATAACTAATTAATTTACTGAAAATCCCTGCCCTACTTAGAAGAGCAAAGTGTCTGTCAAGTATACACCACTCAAGACGGCTTTTTAAACGGCTTCCACTTTTTGGTCCTCTATCAATTAGTGCCGCCTTCCGACCACCCAACCAATTGCAGAAGTTTCACTCCACTCTGAACTTCGTTGCCCATGACCGCAGTGATACTCAAGTTGGCGCTTCTGACGAAGGATCGCTTGGTGTTGAACTTGACGCTGTTTAGAGCGTACGAGCTTTGAGCCGAACTCTTTACTTTGCAGTGAAACACGAACCACCTTTGCAGGTTGCGTGTTCGAAACAGGGTTTGCCCCCGAAAGGGCGCAGCGGGGACGCACAGCACGGACGCCCAGACCACTAGGCCACTAGGCCACGACTGCGGTCTAGGGGCTTGGGCGTCCGCCTCGGCTACGGGAGGTGGTTGGTTCGAAACTCACCACCGGACACCCACCGGTAAAAATGGGTACAAGCGTCTTCCGGCTCGGCGCCCGGCTTCCTCAGGGGCGTGCACTTGGAAGAGGCTCCGCAAACCCCGCTGCACCCTACGGTGGCAAAACCAGTTTCCAACACTGAACCTGCAAAGGTGGTTCATGATTCAGATGATTGTAACAGTATGGGGGCTATCACATCCGCTAGCAGGGGAGGTGCGAGATTCTATCTTTGGTAGGCACATCGCTTTTTTTTGTTCATTCTGTTCGTCTCTAGAAGCCAGCTTTGCTAGTATGTTTCTGAAACCAGAAGTGAGTTTTATCTTAAAACTTCTTTATTGAGCATTTTGCCCTACCACGTTAAGCGGTGGGACATCACTTACTCTCAGAGGCTCCCAGAAGCAAGGCATCAAGATCAGGATTATTGCTGAAAATTTCGGTGATGTTACATAAAACTACGGCCAGACGTTGTGATCTCTCATCAATGTTTATTTATGAGATATGAAGGATCTCCGTTTACTACTGAGCAAACGCTTCTTCTCAGTACAGAATATAGGCAGAAATTCTTATTTCACAGGCTAGTTCCGGCAGAGTTTCTGTATATACATAAAAAATGAACAGCTCCATTATATGAGAAAAGGGGCAGACCGCAACAGAATATATCAATAGAGTGTGAATTAAGGGCACATGAGAGACTTCGGCTCATTTGTAAGACTGATAAGGAATTATAAACGATGTTCAAAATGCCCTCCTCCAAATGAATTTTTGTATAATGAAAGAAAGCAAAGAAATAGTTAAATGATGTCACCTCTATTTGATATGAAAAGCCCTTGCAAACAATTCTCAGCACAGAACACTGACAGAATTATCACCACAAGTGGAAGTAGCCCTGATATTTATTGTTACTGTTAATCAACTAGTGACGATAAAGGCTAATGGCCATAATGATCAGTTAAGCGGGCGACACTATTAGACGGTTGTTTTCGGCTCTCAAGAAATAAAATGCCCTGCAACCAGTTGTGATGAATTCCGTTTGATGGTACGCGAGTTTTGGATAACCAGCATCACCGCCAGAACGTCACTGGTTGCTGATGGCAGTTTGGCAGCAAGAAGGCAGCTGAAGCCTTTCAAAGGGAACAGAATTTAACCGAATGATATAGATACCAGGAAGTGCGCTGAGCGCTCTTCGATGATAAGACTTGGTGTCGCTCTGTGTCGCGCTGAATTTAAACCTAACGAAGAACTTTCGAGCCAAAGCGCAGGAAGTACTTACGGCAACATACAGATGCCCAGAATCATTCGGGGAAAGTTTGGCCACGCCTACCATCACAGACTGAGTTACGAAGCCGCGTCGCTGATGCTTGAAGCGTGAACAAATGCAACAACGCTTCGCTGCCGTATTTTTCTTTTTAGTTGAAATTTTGAAAACTGCACGTTGCCAGTGATGCAACGCAGGGAGAGAGACCTATTTGTCCTATTGCCCCTTGGTGCAGAATACGTAATCCAGCAGGCGTCAGTGACATGATAAAGGCAATGTCGGCAGATCTGCAGTTACCTCATTGATGTCAATCCCAGTACGCAGTTGAAAATCGCAAGAATGATAGCTATGAACATGTGCAACGATTTGTGTATCTTAATTTCTTCTACTCTATTTCTGGCTCAGTGCGGCTGCTTATTTTTGTTTTGCTTGCATTTTTGTTGCTGCAAGAATATTTAACCAATAAATTTTCGGTAACTTTTGCCACAACACTCTGGAATTTTTTCGTTCAGAAGTATAGTCAGTAAGCTACAGTCTGACGTACTACAATACGCAGCGCATATAGCACTACTTGAAGAAATCATTTTTATTTTAAAACGCTCAAAAGGGCCATTTTGTCGCGGTAAGGAAAGAGGTAAAGTCTAGATATTGCACAGGAAATCACCGAAGTCCATAGCTTCTTTGCCATATGCCCATAGTAAACTGCTTTTACAAAATCGGAGTAGGTAGCACGAGAATATACCTTTTCCCGATACAATCTGTGAAATATGGTTCTTGGTTTTAAAATGGGATGTTACATGATTAACGTTTTTTAACCCATTAGTGTACCTAGTTGTGTTTGCCCTTTGCTTGCCATATCCCTTTCCAATAATTACATAATTCTACTTTTAGTTATTGTTAATGTATCTTTAACTCACGCTAAGGTAGACTGTGAATCCCGGATCTGACGCTGATTTGTCTAGGGTATCGGCTTCTACACTTCACCTATTTCCACTTTGGCCATTACCATACACTATGGAAATGGTTGATTCGTTCAGTTTTTGTAGTTTGTATAATTTCATGCATTAATGGATTAATATTATTTCGGTCTTTTCATAGCTAGCGTAGAGTAGCCATCAGTGAACATTTGCAATTTGTATTACTGTTTTTTTAGATTATAACCTATTACCTCCGCTTCGAAGTTAGTACTGTATGCCTGCAAACGGAGATGTATTGTTCAATAATTTCGCTTGCGCTGTTGCAGAGTACATAAGCTGTCAGTGCTTGATTCTTAATTTTAGATCCGTCAGTAAGGACCGCAATATCTAATATTGCCTCTGGCTTTCTGTGTACCTAAATGTTGGTTCATGAGCAAGGTGCTAATCACATAAGTTGTCTTTATAGTCGATCTTTCACAGTGATGAAGTGACTACTTTGCATTATTATGATTAGGTTTGGTTCAGTACAAGAAGAAGTTCAATTTCACTCCATATTTTAGGTGCACTCGTGACTTGCTGGCTAAGATGTTTAGTGCGACGTTGGAATTTGTCCTGTGCGACCTTGTGAGCATATAACTGGAGTAGTTGATTTATTTTCAGTATATCTTTAATCATTATTTAGGACTCTGTACCCCACAGGAGCTACATATACTATTAAACTCTGTATTGCTAATGTGTATATCTTTTTAGTTGCTCTCTCTCCAGCCCTCGAGCAGTTCCGGAAAATCTGTTTAATTTGTTTGTGAATGTCTGAAGTTTTTTCTTGATGTAATTTCAGTCCGGAAGAAATGATATTTAATCATTAAAAGCTACTCATGAAAAGTTTATTTCTATCAATGCGTTTATATTGTTATCATTATGTTAAATATAGGAGTGGGACACAGTAGTCTTTGTCTGCGGTGTAATTAGACTTCTCTGGCTAGAATACGAGGCCCAATAAGTTTCCTCATTCCTTTAATGTTTAGAGTGCATTTCTTGATTCTGTCTCTGACTCCGCTCTTCATTTAGATTTCATGATCAAATAATATCGTTCATAAACATATGTAATAGTACATTTTTAGTTAACCATAAAGGGCAATTTTCAGAAATCAGTTTACCAAAATAATGGAAAACGAAGAACTGTGTGCGGCCCAGTTCTGATTTCCTTGGAGTTCTCTGTCGAGAGCCTCTGACAAATAATCTTTCGGCTCTTTATTATAGATTCACTGATTTGAAATATATTCTGAGGAAACTTAAACGCATTTAATTTCTTACTAATTAATTTGGGCTTCATCGATTTCAATTCTTTCCTTATATGGAGCGATATAACAACTGCAATGTCTGCAATAGTCGTTTATTTAACTGTATGTGCCTCTAATTTCGGAGTCATCTGTCTCTGTGTGATAAAACAAATCTAGTATGTACTGAACACTTTCTACAACTGTTTATGCTTGCTGTCCGTCTGTCTCAATAAGGCTTCCTATAATTTGAGATATACAGAGTTGTTCTCTGGAAATATTGGATGGGAGAGAAAAAAGATTGCTGCAAACTTTCTTTCTTACGTTATCCCACACTATTAAGAGAACGTGCAAAGATGGTTGAACTGTAATTGTGCGTAACTGTGCGAAAATAGTCATATAAGTGTGGTTAACGCGCCGCAGACTAGAATTTCTCTATGCTGCGGAATGCTACTCGAACGTTGAGGGAGAAGTACAACTCCAGTAAGGCAATTTTGCATCAAGGTTGCAACCCTTATCAAAGATTCTGATTGTTGGTCGAAAGCTTTGAAAAGACATCAGCTGATGTTACTCGCATGGTGTTCGTTGCGTAAGTCTTGAGCGATAACGTTGGACTTATATTCTGTTGGACTTATATTCTGATTATGCCAGACAGTCTGGCAATCTCTTAATCAGGCCCACGCTGCAAAGCCTTGCAGATCATTAGTAGTCGAGTAGGACTTCGAGTGAACCACTGCGGCATAGAGAATGTGTCGCAAAGCACTTGCCCTGCGGGACACCAACCGGTTTCTCTGCACCTTCCCTCGCACTTCGCTCTTGAAGCTAGCATTGTTATCAGCGTAAAACAGCTGTGCTTGTAGTGTAGTGGTTATCACATCCGCCTAACACGCGGAAGGTCCCAGGTTCGATCCCTGGCAGGCACACGATTTATTTTTTCCTGTAGCAGTGAACTCCATTTACACTTGCCTCTAGGAGCTTACTGCGTTATTGGATAAGCATCAACTAGCTCAATAACATACTGCCTTGAAATATTTCCTTCAGTTCCTTTTTATGAATTTTATGCTGGGAGTAGTAAAAGGAGAAAATGACCTAAATTACAAGCGGTGGTGCCACTTCGTAGACACATACCATATATATTTGAAGGACATTTGACCTCACTGTAAAACGTTATGCTCTTAGATGATCGAAATCTGTGGTCATACAGGGGTCTAAATATTGAAAGCTATTCATCCTTGATCTGTGTGTGTCATTTGTTCAGTTGGTGCGTGTCGTTCGGTTCAAATAAATGTACTGCTTATCGCGCAAGGAGAAAGTATTGCGCTGACCCCTTCCAATTAAGTGTCGCTTTTTAAGGAAGGGGTTTGACGAACGTGCATTGGAAAGATGAAGGGCAGAGAAGGTTCGCTAAGTGTTATCGATACAACCTTGCGAGACGACAATAGGTTCTGCTTTCAATGTATGCAGACGACGAAATAATAGTCTAGAAAATCAGGCTGAGCCACTTATCTTTTTTTTTAATTTGAGAGAGTGATTCTTCCTCTGTGATGCACATTGAGGCTAAGTAAGCGCTCCTCTATTTCCTCTGTTTTGTAGTATCATTGTGGTTACACGCTGAAGTCTGAATTGCCCTTTCTCGCGTTTCTTTAGGGCCACGAGAATACATTAAGGAAGGCTTGCTATAGATTTTACCGGTGCAAAATTGCCCGGCCACAAAAAAAAATCCGCTCCAAGAAACAGGGCTATAGAAAGCAGAATCTTGAGTTTGACGTGACATTCTTCTATGTTTCTCTAGCCGAACAGTTACTAACCGTTATTTTTTGCTGACCCCCAAGAGAAAGAACTCTAGAGCTAAAAGGTCTGAATTACGGTACTAGAAAGAAACTCGCCCAGTCGTAGTAGTGGTTCATTTCAAACAAAATCGCAAATGTAACGAGATGATTTTTATTGAGCTATAAGCATTGATCATCGCAACTATAAAATTACCTTAGCTGCGGCCACCGAAAATAAAAGGCAAAGGGAGTGGAAAGGGGTGGAAAGAAAGAGAGGCAGCGACGCAAAGAAAGGAGAGAGCATGGCGGGTTAATGTAAGATACAACTATAAAACTGCATAATATATATAACACCAAACTTGCAACTGTTGTCACATCCGAAAGGGTAACGCTGCCGGCGGGTGTGGCCTTTTGCATTGATGCCGCGCGCGTCCGTCCACGAAAATGAATTCGTCGCGTCCGATCGCTAAGTCGTGTCATTTAGGCCCTTAAGTTTTTCGGTTCAAAAGTTCGCTTAATTTTAGCCTCTCTTATCGTGGAAGCACGTTGTAATTATCCTAATTAAAGACGATGCGCTGCTGACCTGAAACAAGTTCGAGATGTTTTTTTTTGAAGATTAGAATGAAATACTCTATGACCGTAATCACGACAGACTGCCACAATTTGGTTGGTGCAGTAGTGTCTGCTTCGTCGTCCAGGAGGCGCCAGCGTCCCTAACGGCGTAAAGGGGCTTTATAACGGTGCAGTCTGGCATCCAATGTGTGTCGAAACATCCGGGACCTCGAACGGCGCGACCGGTTGTAGAAGTAGGGCACCGCCAAAGAGTTCGATCGACGGCAGCTTCCTTGTGCTCTTCCCTCAGATGTGCTTGTGGTGTAGTGGTTATCACATCCGCCTAACACGCGGAAGGTCCCAGGTTCGATCCCTGGCAGGCACAAATTCTTTTTTTCTTCTTGCTCCGTAGCCATGCAGCTAGTGGGGTGTTTAGCGCCCGCAAGCTGTACTTTGTCGATGATGGACGCTGTATTCCAGAGCTCTAGATTAATTTACACCACGTGGGATTCTTTAACATCTGCTGAGATCATACAGCACACGGACGTTTTTGTATTTCATTGCCCCTGAAATACGGCCGACGCGCTCGGTGTCGAATATCTGACCTCGGGGTCAGCAGCCACGCCCAAGCCACCGAGCCACCGCGGCGGGTTAGTTATGCCGGCAGTGTTGAGCCTTTATTATTGGATAAAGGACTTATGATTGCCGTAGCTAATTTACCGAAAATTCTTGCACAACCTAGAATTGTAAATATTCTGCTTTCTTGAAGAGCAAAGCGCTCGTCAAATACACTTTCCTGTAAACGGCTTCCTAGCGGGTGGATGTTTTCGTCCCTCTAATAATTAGTCGACTATAGAACGCAGAACTTTGCGATTTGAACTGCGTGTCGCAGTAACGCGCTTACAGAACTTAGCCTTTTTGTTTTCGTGCTGGTTGTGTTGAATTTCCTCAAAACGATCAATAAATCTGAAGCGAACCGTTTTAAGTCGCGTTGTTGCCAAATTCATCGATAGTTGCATTCCGAACTGTTGACAATTTGTTGACCATCTTCTTTTCCTTGTCAACTTCTATTTTGCTTACTGCGCGAAAGGTGAAGATGTATATATATATGCGTGCGTGCGTGCGTGCGTGCGTGCGTGCGTGCGTGTGTGTGTGTGTGTGTGTGTGTGTGTGTGTGTGTGTGTGTGTGTGTGTGTGTGTGTGTGTGTGTGTGTGTGTGTGTGTGTGTGTGTGTGTGTGTGTGTGTGTGTGTGTGTGTGTGTGTGTGTGTGTGTGTGTGTGTGTGTGTGTGTGTGTGTGTGTGTGTGTGTGTGTGTGTGTGTGTGTGTGTGTGTGTGTGTGTGGTGTGTGTGTGTGTGTGTGTGTGTGTGTGTGTGTGTGTGTGTGTGTGTGTGTGTGTGTGTGTGTGTGTGTGTGTGTGTGTGTGTGTGTGTGTGTGTGTGTGTGTGTGTGTGTGTGTGTGTGTGTGTGTGTGTGTGTGTGTGTGTGTGTGTGTGTGTGTGTGTGTGTGTGTGTGTGTGTGTGTGTGTGTGTGTGTGTGTGTGTGTGTGTGTGTGTGTGTGTGTGTGTGTGTGTGTGTGTGTGTGTGTGTGTGTGTGTGTGTGTGTGTGTGTGTGTGTGTGTGTGTGTGTGTGTGTGTGTGTGTGTGTGTGTGTGTGTGTGTGTGTGTGTGTGTGTGTGTGTGTGTGTGTGTGTGTGTGTGTGTGTGTGTGTGTGTGTGTGTGTGTGTGTGTGTGTGTGTGTGTGTGTGTGTGTGTGTGTGTGTGTGTGTGTGTGTGTGTGTGTGTGTGTGTGTGTGTGTGTGTGTGTGTGTGTGTGTGTGTGTGTGTGTGTGTGTGTGTGTGTGTGTGTGTGTGTGTGTGTGTGTGTGTGTGTGTGTGTGTGTGTGTGTGTGTGTGTGTGTGTGTGTGTGTGTGTGTGTGTGTGTGTGTGTGTGTGTGTGTGTGTGTGTGTGTGTGTGTGTGTGTGTGTGTGTGAGAGAGAGAGAGAGAGAGAGAGAGAGAGAGAGAGACACGTGTAATATATTACGCCCAAAAACCCACCTCCAATGTAATTTTTGGAGCACATTCAATTCAGCTTCTGGAAATGCGCGCAACGACTGGTTACATTTCATTGCAGCAACCTCGTGTTGACGTGGCGCTGTCAGCAAGCACACCATAACCGTTTAATACATATACACGCACGCACATAAAGCCTCACATGTACAGTGCAGTCAACAATTCCATTTCCGGCCGCCGAGGCAAACGGACGTGTGTGTCATGAGCTCCGTAGGAGCAGTTTGAGCGGCCCAGCCGGGCCGCGGTACTAGGGGTGTTGCCAGCGACGACCAGGAATATCAAGTGCTCCTGCCTCAGCTACCAACAGGTCGTGTTGTTTGAAAAACCGTTTTTTTGCAAACAGATGTGCGGTCTCGACCGTATCGTGTGAAACATTTCGGAGTTGCGCTGGCTTATCGCTGCTTTCCGACATCGCCTTGGGGGCGTATCAAATGAGCCTTGTATGGGCAGCGACCTTTAAAAGCGAAGATGGTGTGAAGAGGATACTCAGCGAGGGTGACATAAAAGGGAAAGGGCGACGTTGTGTGGCCATCTACCCCATCAATCAAGACATTCATTTGAAGCTACACTGGATGCTGGATAACGTGCCAGATGAGGACATACTCCATGCCTTTTTATCATATGGAAAGGTCACTGAAGTGACAAGGGAACGGTGGCGAGTTCAAGGCGTCCAGGACAAAGGTTCGTCGACGCGACTGGTGACTCTTAGGATCAAAACGGGCCTGTCGGTCGGCGATTTGCCCCATCAAGTACGCATTGGTGGGAGCAGGCACTTTTTGTTGTCCCGGGAAAGCTCTGCTTTTCCTCCGGTGCCGTAACAAAGGCCATGTTCGGCGGGAATGTCGTGTTCCGCGTTGTGCGCTTTGCCGGCGCTGCGGGCACGACGAGCCCGAGTGTGTCAGAACGTACGCCAGTGTCATTGGACTGAGAGGTAAAGAGGACGTTTCTGAACTTCTCCTGGACAAGGCCGACGCCGACGAAGCTTCAGGTGCCAACGACAGCGTGCCAAAAGCTGCACCTGAACTTCCTCCTGAGAGCACCGATACGGAGAGAAAGCAGGAGGACGTCAAGCACTTCGACACAGGTTTTAGTGGCCTAGAGGCCAAAAGCTTAGGTGAGCCGGAGGAATAATTAACACCCGAGGTTGAGGAGGGCGTCGTCGATATGGACGGCACCGAGGCAAGCGGAAGGGAAGCAGCTGCTAAATGATCGCGCAAGGAAATGTTAAACGCCGGCGAGCTCCTTTCTCCCAGCAACGATGAACCACCACCCAAAACGGTGGGGGGACGCCGGGCGTCACTGCGCCCGAAACTTAACATCCCGCCGGACAGACGACCGGCGGCACCACCGCCCCCGTAGACGACGCGACCTGTGCCTCGAAAGGCTCCTTGGAGCACAATGCCAAACAATGGATGGACAAGCAGGAGTGTGCCCGCGAGACGCTACTAAGGTACGAGAGAGGAGACAGTGTTGGGCATGTAGTACTTTATGCTGCACGTAAAGAGTAATTATGACGACTGCTACGCGTCACATGTCTCTCTCCACGGCACGATCTGTCTATTCCTGTTCTTAAATGATGGCAAAAATGGAGAAAGCACTAAGGATTGCCACTATTAATGTTCGAGGTCTTTACGCAAGGCGGCGGCAATACCAGCTAAGCCGCGTCTGCCTAGACGATGAGCTTGACATTGTGGCTGGGCAAGAAACGAAAGTTGAGAGCCAGGAGCAGACGGATCGTATGGTTGCAGCGTTTACGGCGCATTATAATGTTTCTATTTGCCATGCTGTAGGTACATCTGGTGGTTGTGCCGTCCTGACACGTAAATGCGCTGGCATTTTTGAGGAGCCTCTAACTGTCAGTGAAAACGGTCGTCTAATTGTTTTAAACTTCTTTTTTCCGGTTCGCAATGGCGACTGATGTGTGTATGCACCAAATGATATGCAAGACCGATTTATCTTCTTCAAAAACCTTGAACCTTACATCAAATGCAATAAGGCTGTTATTCTTTTGGGTGCTTTTAACTGTGTCTGTTGTGCGGAAGATCGTGCGAACCATCGCCACGTTAGAGATAAAAGTGCTGAACTTTTGAGCACGCAAATCAATGACCACAGCCTTGAAGATGTCGGCGTGGTTTGTCGAACGCGGGAAGAGGACAATACACACATTTTCAGGGGAAAAGTCATGCGAGACTAGACCGAGCGTATGTGTCGCTGGATCTGATACCTCTTTGTAGCGGCTACTCCGTTACGCCGTATCATATAGTGACCACTGTATAGCCTCCTTTACGCTAGGGACGAAACGTATGCAGTCAAAATATAATTGGCAATTGTGGAAGCTTAGTGCGAAACTGTTCGAAGGTGTCACTTTTGTTAACAAAATTAAAAGAAATGGATTGACTATGTGTTGACAAGAGAGCCCGCGCAGTATGCGGTCGCGTGGGAGGAACTAAAAACCCAAGTAAAAATGATGGCGATTGAAAGGGGCACTATCCGACGCTACAACGAAACGTTAAAAGAAAAAGAGCTCAAACGGCAACTTCAATGGCTCGTAAAGATGGAAGGAGCGGAACCCGGTGCGTACACTAGAGAAGTAAGCAAATTTAAAAGCGAATCGGAACGGCTTAATGTGGAAAAATACAAAGCAGCAGTGATTCGCGCACGCGCAGAAAGGTTGTGACTGGGGAAAACCCCAAATCGACGGGCGTTGGGCGATGAAAAACGATACGCTATAAAGAAGGAAATCAAACAGATATCTTATCGAAATGAAGTGAGTCCTGATAGCGCGGTAATTGCAAGGGCATTCGTCCAACACTATAGGTATCTTTTTGGCGGTGCAAAACAAGTGCAAAGTGGGTTTGAAGAGCAGTTTCTTGCTGCCATGCCTAAGTTAGATGACGAAACTAAAGGGAACCTAGAAAGTGCCATAAGCACGGACGAAATTGTGAGGGCGATAAAGGAATTAGCTGAAGGCAAGTCGCCCGGGCCCGATTTCTTAGGAGCAGCCTTTTACAAGGCTTCCGCACCCGAACTCTCAGTGATCTTACACCTTGTGTACGCCGAAGCATACGAGCAAAATAGACTGCCCGCTTCTTTCAGGACAAGTCACATTGTGCCAATACTGAAAACAGAAGACCCAGAGAAGCTGATGTCGGTTGAGTCATACAGGCCCATTACATTAACAAACACCGATTATAAAATTTTAATGAAAGTTTTGACGAAGAGAACACATACAGTAATTAAAAGTCTTGTGGGACCTCACCAAGCATGCGGAATCAAGGGCCGCACGATCACAACTAATACTAATATTGCGAGAAGTGTGTTAGAGTGCTGTGACGCGTTCGCAGGCCGAGTTGCTATGTTGCAGCTTGACCTGGCGAAAGCTTTCGACAAGGTCTCGCATGAAGTAATGTTCGAGGTGCTAAAACACATCAATATCGGTCACGTGATTACTGAAAGTGTCAGGATGTCTTACAGTGACTGTACAATGGGTATTCTAATAAACAGGACGCTTAGTGAACTTGTTCCTGTTTAGTCATCAGTGAGGCAAAGCTGCCCTCTCCCCACTATTGTTTACCTTGTACCTTGAACCTTTTTGTGTTGCTCTCTTACGCCATGAAAGCATTCGTGGCTTCAAACTGCAGTCATCTGAAGTTAAAGTGTTAGCTTACGCGCATGATATCGCTGTATTCCCGTAGTAATGAAATCCGAAACAAAAACCGCGTAACAGAGAACCGTGGCATCATTATCATTAACTGTGTGACTAAACCGGATATTTATCCCTACCGAAGATAAAAACTTAACGTCACAAATTATATGACCCGAAATGATTATTTAGGATTGCTTTACTTTTCGACAGTGGTTTTCGGCTCTTAGAAAGGAAAATCCTCCGCAATCAGTTCTCATCAATTCCGGAATGCTGACGGCAAGCTAGTTGTGCATAACCAGCCCCTCCACGAGAATGTGACGACGGGGTGACGGCAGTTGAGTAGTAAGATGGCCGCTGAATCTTTTCAAGAAAACAGAATTTGGCTCAGTTGCGTCGATACCAGCAAGTACGCTAAACGGTCTTCGGTGGTCAACACCGGGTGTCGCTCTTGGTCGCGCTTAATTTAATGCTACCGCGGAACTTTTGAGCCAAGCCGCAGTAAGCATATAGGACAATCTATAACAACGGAAAAAAATTCCAGAGAAGTTTGGTCACGTCTCGCTTCAAAGTTAGAGTGAGAAAACAGTGTCCATGAGGCGCTAAGCATGGACAAACAAACAAAACGAAGTTTCGTCTCTGTATTGTTTCTTTTAGTTCACGTTTTCAACAGTGCTCGTTGTCCGTGAGGCAACATTGGGAGACACCTATATGTCGTATTTCCCTTTCTCCGAGCAAAATACAGCGGCCTGTAGGCGTCAGTTGAAAGATAAAGGCAACACCCGCAGTTCCACAGTTACCGCACTGATGTCAGCTCGATTCAAATCACTACGGCGAGGTGCAGACAGCAAAATCAATGTCGGCATGATATAATAAGATACCCGCATTGGAAATAACTGAACTTAAGTAAGGTTATCAGCAAGGTGTAAAAGGGATACAAAGTAAGCTATGCGCCTTCCATAAATATAATAAACATTTCTGGGGTCGTAAAGAGTAGTGGAGTCGTTATCTTGACACATAAACATGCAAATTGTGGTAGTAGAGTTGGATGTTTGATTATAGATCCCACTCACGTTTTAAATTGAACATCAAGAAAAATATGAAAAACACAAGGAAAGCTCTTCGGATGTTAGGTCCTTTTGCTCCGATCACGTACAGTCCTTTTTCTTTCGCAGATCTTGCGGAATTTTGGAGTCACAAGGGAAACAGAAGTGGCCATCTTTATTAATAGCTCATTTTTTCAGCAGGTAGGTAAACTGTGTGTGCACATGTTATTCATGATATTTCTTCTTACCTCTTTCTGCATGTGTCTATCTCAGGCCGAACAGCAAGATTTGAAACAAAAGGGAAAGGGGGGGGGGGTGATTAAAGAAACTCTCCGGTTGTTCTGGAGCTGTGGACCAAATCCGAACCTCATATTCACAAAATGCACATACGAGGGCTGTTTTTTGCACTGCGGCACTTGCCCATTCCCATAGTTGCAGTTTCTTTTGCACCTCTCGGGCAAAGTTCGACGAATGCATTGACATATCAAACACTAATTGCAGAGTAAGACATTATGATTGTTCGATTCCCACGCCACTGTTGTGTCACGTGATAAAGGAAATGCCAATTTAAAATAAATGACAGCGGCTAAGCACCATAACGTCTCTGCTGGTGACAAAAATATTAGAGGAAGCATGCTGAGAAAGGCAGGGAATCACCGAGGAGAAGGAAGTTATACCCCTGTCACACGGGCATTTCGAGGGCCCTCGAACCGATAGTCTATCGACTCAAAGGCGATCGAGCGCTGCCACACGGGCAGTTTCAATGGCGATCGAGTCAATAGCCTATCGAGTCAACGGAGTAGCGCAGAACTCCATCGAGATTTCGAGGGCCTTCGAGCGCTGCCCAAGGTTGCTAGCGTTGCTCCGAGCGGCGCCAAGCGCACTTTCGTACACGACACATTCACGGTGACAAAACATGAACAAACATTATTCGCATAAAATTTAATGTAAGCAGCCTGTAAAATTATTTTAAAATTATATTAGACTGGTTTTAAGCGCATTAAGCGCATTCATTTTACGTTGCAGTCTTTGCGTTGCTTGCGTACTTAACGTTGACAACATGGCGGCACCCTGCCCGCCCGCTTCACAGCGATAACAGCTTCGTCGCTAATCCCTCAAAGCAATATCGTGTTCTAAGCTGTTGTATTCGCCTTCGATTTGCCCATTCTTACTCTCGCATAAAGTTTCAAGAGAAAAATAGCTCTTGTTTTTCAGATATCATGGCGATGTCCCCGGTCTTAAGCCTGACGAAGCAGCGCTCCGACGCAGTTGGACTGGCTTGGTTTTGGCTCGTCTTGTATTAAAGTGGCTACAGCAGTGTATGCATATGTACGTCGCGTACGTGCAACTAAAAGGGTTTTTAACGACTTTCGCGTATGCCTGTATTTCAGCATTTAGTATACATTTATCAACTATTTTTGTTATTTTTGCAAAATCCAAAGTAGCGATTGTGGCGCCACTCATCTGTGGCGTAAGACACGAGAACCATTTCAATGGCCATTGAGATTTGCCGTGTAGCAGCGGCGAGTTCGATGGCGATTGAGAATCTCGAAGACCCTCGACTCGAGGGTGATTGAAACTGGCCGTGTGACAGGGGTATTAGATAAAGATAGCTATATTCAGCAGCTCTCCACTCATGGGAACGGGTGGGCTCTCAAGGGCATTTATTTCTTTCGCATTAACAGCAATAAATGCAAAACCATAACTCGGGTTGTCTCCATCATCAGTCCGGTTTGGTTATATCTCTCGAAGCCTGTTGCTCCCCGTTCCTTTTTTGATTTGGACATCACTCCTCCCTGCGGGTCTTCCAGTAGTGGGGTATCGGAAGCTTTTGAATATGTTTTACAGAGCTTTGTTTTGTTCCGCCAAAGGCTGCTCCTATTCCAAGATATTTTTTTAATTTGCTTCTTTCTTTTGTTTTCAATGTGTCGGAATGGGTGATTTGTGTTTCAATGCCTTCTGTGTTTGGAAATATTGCCTGCTCTCAGCTTTCAGTGTTAGTAATTTTGGACCCTTACAAACCTTCGCACTACCCTCTGCCTCCACGCCCCATGCCCGGCCTTCCAGCCACGGAGTTTCTTTCAGGCGCGACGAAAGCAACTAGTCACAGGATCTCTGTACTATTTTATTCAAGTCATTAATTGTTTGTACGGTGTCTTTTCTCTTAAAAGAAATCGGTTTCCTATCGTCAATGTCTTCTTCAAATTCTTTATAATTACTTCTTCTTTATATCTAGTTATTGCACAGTTTGACAGGAAATGATCAAAGTTATAGAACTTCTTTTCCACAAGTGCATTGTGATGTGAGTTGGTGTTACCAATCTGGTAAAGGTAGGAAGAGAAGATACCTTCTTCCCGATGCAGCCTGTGGAGTATAATGATTGGCTGGAAAACACGATGTGATATCCTCACCGTTTTTATCCGATTTCTATACGTAAGGGTGATTGCCTTTGACTTGCAATGTTCCTTTCTATTTATTAAATATTTGTTTCTATTTAATTTGAATAAATTGTTTAATAGGAGGAACATAGACTAGGCTGGCCTGATCGGACGCTGATTTGGCTGGTATGACGGTGTCCACACTTCACCTATTCCCACTATGGTCTTTGAACATATTATAAGGAAATGCTTGATTCATTGAATTTTAGTGTTTCTTTTATTTTGTGTATAAACGGATTGGTAGTGTTTGGGTTTTTGATAGCTTTATGCGTACGGAAGTTATCGGTGAATATTTGCAGCTTGTTAATATTGTTAGAATATAATTAATTGTCGCCGTATCGAGTTTACTGCTATATTCAGGCAAGTGGAACTGCTTTTGGCAAATAACGTGGCTTGTGCTATTGTAAAGAATATAACCTGCTTTATTATTTACTTTAGATCTGTTAGTAAGGACTGAAAAAAATCAAATGTTTGATTTGGTTCTGCGCATACAGAAAATTTAGTTGAAGAGTAATGTGATCTCAAGCCACAATGAAGCGAATCCGTTGAATCTGTATGATTTTTTTGCTTTCAGTAGACCATAAAGTAAATTTAATTTCATAAATTTAGGCGGGCTGGTGGGATGCTAACTAAATTGTTTAGTGCGATGTTGGAATTTTTTCTGTATGAATAACTTTTTTAGCTTCTCTGTCTTCATCCCTCGAGTAGTTCCAGAAAATCAGTTTAAATTGTTTGTGACTTAAAAATTTTCCCATGATATGTGTTTAGTACGGAAGAAATTAAAGTTTATTATCAAAACCGTCTCATAAGAATTTTATCCTTACAACTGCGCTCATTTTCTTATCGTTATTTGAAATAATATAGGAGGGTGACACAGCATTGCTTGCCTACGGTGTATTTAGGCTTTTCTGGGCTGAGAATGAGGCCGCGTTAGTTTTCGAATTCTTCTAATGGGTAGAGGACATTTCTGGGTTCTGTCCCTGCCTCGGCTCTTGATTTAAATTTCATGACCAAAATCATGTTGACCGTAGACACCTGTAGGTACACAATTTGCCGTAAGTGTAATGGAAAGCTTCATAAATCACTTGATATTAAAACAATGCTTAACTAACAACGCTGTGGCGACTCCGGTTTTGATTTCCATGGTGACGTCTATTCAGAGATTCACAAAATTGTGTTTGTGATGTTCATTATAGATTCAGCGATTTGAATTAAATTCCGGGGACGTAGAAATGTTTTTGCTTACTCCAAATTAATTTGAGTTTTATCGATTTAAAAGCGTTTTTTATGTCCAAGAACATGCCCGCAGCTGCAAAGTTATCCAGCTTTAAATGTGTAATCCCTATTCTTATTTCATTTAAGGCGCCTGTAGCTGAGGTGTTGGGCTTAAATCCGTGATGGTGCCGGGGGAATGGTTTGTTAACTCTAAAAATGGGTATATCGTTCTTTTGATTAGCTCTTCTACTGTTTAACCCAGTGTAGAGTTAATTGCTCTAGGGCGGATTTTCCTGCCCCTTCTTACACTTTCCTTCTGGTTTCAGGATAATACTTGTTCTCAACTGTATCCAAGCCACTGGAAAATAAGCAATTCGGAGAGACGTATCGAAGAGTGTTCTAAAGAAGTATAGATTTTGTACGATACCTATATACAGGGTGTCCCAGCTAATTTAGCCAAGGTTTATAAATATGCCGCAGTACTCTAAGACGACGCCACCTAATGCATGCTACTGGCTATTGTATGAAGCAACTCGAACTATTTTTGTATTGAGCTTAAGTGCATGATTAGTCGAGATTAATTAACCAACTTCGCAAGCAAAGAACATAGGCGGAAAAGGCCAATGAGAAAGTTGCAGAACGGTCCACGAAACGTCCCACTGAACAGTGTCTGACTTTCCATCTAGTCCGAATCTTTTTTTCGCTCTCTGCAGATGCACACAAAATACAAAAAATACCACGTGACATGCCCGCTTGCGCGCCACGACTGCAGTGCTCTCAAACGTTCCGCCCAACAAAGAGCTCATTTATCCGTGTGTGTTGCTGCTTAAAAGATGACAGGGCCGCGACGCGCGCGCTGGCTGTGGAATTATGGGAGCGCAAGCCATAAGGACTGCGTCTGCTTGTCGCTATCATCAAGCGCCGCGAGGGTAGCATACCGCTGGCGTAACTCGCTCAGCCAGCTGCTGCTGCCCTCTCGCCTTTTAAGGGGCAACAGACGGGGCTAAATGATCTGTTCGTTCCTATACGGAACGTTTGAGAGCACTGCAGTCGCGGCGCTCAAGCGGACATGTCGCATGGTGTTTTTTGTTTTTCGCAGGCATTTGCAGTCGGCGAAAAAAAAAAGCTCCTTGCTTTTGCGTGCGAAATTGGTTAATTAACATCGGCTAATTACGCAATTAAGCACGAGGTAAAAAATAGTGTGAGATGGTCCATACAATAACCAGCAGCATGCATTTGGTTGCGTAGTCTTAGCGTTCATCGGCGTATTTTTAAACCCTGGCTAATGTTAGCTGGGACACCCTGTATATTCTATAGATTTTGTCTGGGCCAGGGGCTACATTAGTTTGGAAGGATCTATTTATATGGTCGTTTTAATCATCTGTAAAAGGTATCTCTACTTAAGTTACCATAATATTTTATTTAACTCTGTGTGTATCCAATTTCGGAGTCAACTCTGCGTAATAAAATGGATCTAGTATGCATTGGAAACTTTCTTCAAGTGTATTTGTTTGCTGTCCATGTGGCTTCAGAAGGCTTCCTGTAATTTCAGGTATGCTAACTTGTTTCCTACTAACTCTGTGTAGGGAGGGCAAAAAGATTTTCGCAAACCTTCTGACATAAGTTATGCTACACTATCACTGAAGCGGGCACAGAAGGTTGAACTGGAAGTGTGCGCAACTCTACAAAGGTAGGCAGCATATAATTGGCGCTGTTGGAACGTCGAGGACTAGATTTCTCGATTCCGCGGCACGCTCTTTGAATGTCGACGAACAAATGCAACGCCGGTAGGGGCAAATTTATTCCAATTAGTCATTTAGATTGTGATTGTTGATAGCAAGTTTTGAAAAGACTTCATCTGGCGCTCAAGCGACATACACTTCCCTTTGTTATGCTCGCATGGTGTTAGTTTTGTAAGTAAATCGTACAAGATAACGTAGGAACTCCAACGTTATCTATCTTTGCTCGGGAGATCATGCCAAAATGGGTGGCAATCATGTTATCAGGCCCTTGGTAAGAAGTCTAGCTCATTAGTAGTCGAGTAGGACTTCGAGTGAACCACTGCGGCATAGAGAATGTGTCGCAAAGCACATGCCTTCCGGAAGGCCAACCGGTTTCACTGCACCTTCCCCTTGACCTCTCTCTTGACGCCAGCATTGTGATCAGCGCACGACAGCTGTGCTTGTGGTGTAGTGGTTATCACATCCGCCTAACACGCGGAAGGTCCCAGGTTCGATCCCTGGCAGGCACATGTCTTTTTTTTCCTTGCTCCATAGTCATGCCGCCAGTAAAATGCAAATCGCGGTGTTCAACGCCCCGCCCTCAGCGACACTTGAGCTACGGGGGACGCTGTAGTGCAGGAGTGCAGATTAATTTAGACCACCGGGGCTTCTTTAGCATGCGCTGGCATCATGCATAGTGCGGAATTTGCTGTATTTTACCCTCTCTGAAATACGGCCGCAGCGGTCGGTATACAACCCCTGACCTAGGGATCAGCAGCCGAACGCCACACCCATCGAGCTACCGCAAGAGGTTAGTCATGACTCGGTGTATAAATTTTAATATGAAGTGAATGATTTGTAATTTTCGTAACTACTTTACTGAAAATTCCTGCTCTACTTAGGTGAGCAAAGTGTCTGTCAAGTATACACAGCTCAAGTCGGCTTCCTAAACGGCTTCCACTTTTTGGTCCTCTATCAATTAGTGCCGCCTTCAGACCACCCAACCGATTGCAAGAATTTCACTCCACTCTGAACTTCGTCGAAGACCTTCGTATTATGAGTAAACGGGAGCAGCTGTGCTTGTGGTGTAGGGCAATAGAGAAATAAAAACTACTTGTGGTATAGGAGCTATAACATCCGCGGAACACGTGGCAGGTGCGTGAATCGCTCCCTGGCGGCCACCAAAATGAAAAATGAAAATTGGTTTTTGGCAAAAGGAAATGGCGGAATATCTGTCTCACATTCCGGCGGACACCTGAACCGCACCGGAAGGGAAGGAATAAAGGAGGATGTGAAAGAAGAAAGAGGTGCTGTAGTGGAGAGCTCCGCAATAATTTCGACCACTTGGGAGTCTTTAACCTGCACTGACATCGCACAGCACATGGGCGCCTTTGCGTTTCGCCTTCATGGAAACGCGGCCGCCGCGGTCGGGTTCGAACCCGGATACTCCGGATCAGTAGCCGAGGGCTCTAACCACTGAGCCACTAAGGCGGGTACCATGGCAGCCACATCGCTTTTTTTGTGTCTGTTCGTCTTTAGACGCCTACCTTGCTGGTTAGTTTCGGAGACCAGACGCGCGTCTTATCTTGAAACTACTTTATTGAGAATTTTGTGTCACCATGTTAAGCAATGAGACATCTCTTAATCAGAGAGGCTCCCGAAAACAGGATGTCAAGGTCACCATTACTGCTGAAAATTTCGGTGATGTTACAAGAAATTACGGGCAGACATGCTTACCTTTCGTCAAAGCTTATTTGTGAGATATGAAGGATCTGCGTTTACTACTGAGCAAACACTTCTACCCAGTACGGAATATAGGCAGAAATTCTTATCTCATAGGCTAGTTCCGGCAGCCTTTCTGTAAATACATTCGGAATAAGCATTTCCACTGTAAGTCTTATGGGAAAAGGGACAGACAGAAACAAAATATATCAATTGAATGTGAATTATGGGCACATGAGAGACGGGCTGATTTGTATTACTGATAAGAAATTCGAAAGTGCGAAATGCTTTCCTTCAAGTCAAACCTTGTGCAATACAAGAAAGCAACGAAATAGTTACAGATGTCACCTCTACTTGAAATGTAATGCTCTTGCAAAGAACTCTTAACACAGAACATTGACACCATTGAGACTAACAATCTAACTAACCCCGATATTTATTGTTTCTATTAATAACTATTGACCATGCAGCCTAATGGCCAAAAGTGATGAGTGAAGCAGGCGACGCATTATATAGTGGTTTTCGGCCCTCAAGAAAGAAGATGCTTCGCAATCAGTTTGTCCTATTCTTTTTGATGATAAGCGAGTTTTGTAAAATCAGCACCTCCACCAGGATAACACATGGCCCTTAGGGCAGCAAGAAGGCAGCTGAAGAGTTTCAGGGTAAAAAGAAGTTAACTCAGCGACGGAGATACTAAAAAGTGCACTGAGCGTTCTTCGATGGTCAGACTGGGCGTCGCTCTTGGTCGCGCTAGATTTAAAGCTCACAAACTTTCAAGCCAAGGCACGGATAGCACCTACGGCAAACTACAAATACCCAGAATCATTCGATTTAAGTTTGGTCACGCCTAGCGTCACAGCCTGAGTGACAAAGCCGCGCCTCTGACGCATTAAGCGTGAACAAACAGAACGCTTCTTGATCGTATTTGTATTTTTAGGTTACATTTTTAACAATACTCGTTGCCAGTGAGGCAGCGCAGAGAAAGACTTATTTGTCGTATTGCTCCTTCTTGGTGCAGAACAAGGCTGCCTTTAGGCGTCAGTGGCATGGTAAAGGGAACATCGGCAAGTCCACACTTACCGCATTGCAGTTAGAGCTTGATCTAAATGGATACAACAAACAGCGAGAAGGAAAAAAAATGGCGGTGATTATATAAGGAACCATCTGGAGTAAAACAAGGGGAAAGTTAACATTCTTACCAGCTGGGTATAGAAGGGATACAAAGGAGGCTAGCCCCTCATTAACATGTATAAAAAACAGTGGAGTCGTAACAAAGGACATCTTGACACATAAACATACCTATTATGATAGAGTTGTATGAGTGATTGTAGATCGCACTGACCTTCGGAACATCACAAAGGTGATAAAAAAAAAATGACGGGAGCTCTTTGCGTGTTCGGACCTTTTGGTCCCATCGCATGCAGTCTGTTTTGCACACCAAATCTTAAGGAATTTTTACTAAGGAAAACCGAGCTGGCTATCTTCGCACTTTCTTTATTCCATCTATAGGTGAACTTTATGTAACCACATGCTGTCGATGGTATTTTGTGAGGGCTTGCTGCACGGGTCTGCCTAATGCCGAACAGCAAGATTTCAAGCAAATTGGGGCTTTAGAAAACTGATTGGCTCTTTGGAGCTGGGGACAAAATTCCAACTTTATATTTACAAAAATACGCATACGAGCGCAGTTTTCTGCACTTTAAAACTTACCTTTCACCAGACAGCTAGCTGTTTCCTTTTCACTTCTCGAGCAAAAAACAAAGAATGCATTGATATATCAAACACTAAGTGGAGAGTGAGACATTAGCAGTGTTTTATTCCTACACCTCTCTTGTGTCACGGGGAAAGGAAATGCCATTTAAAATTAATTGACAGCGGCTGAGTACCAGAAACTCACTGTTGTGAGAAAAAAATTTAAAAAAAGGAAATGTGTGGAGAAAAGGAGAAATTTACAGGGAGAAAGGAAAATGAGATAAGGAGGGCTATATTAAGCAGCTTCCCAACGGGTCGGGTTTCAAGAGAATTTATTTCTTTCACTTTTTTTTAGCCATAACCAAACAACACAAAAGACAGCAAAAATAAAATCATATCATGGATTGTCTCATTCCGATTTGGTTATATCTATCGAAACCAGTTGCTAGCCGTCTCTTTGTTTATTTGAACGTCCCTCCCTCCGGCCATCTCCCAGTGGTGGAGTCAGCATGTGTTTGAATGCGCTTTACAGAGACCTTAATAACTTCAGCCAAAGGTTTGTCCTACTAGGATATTTTTAAATTGCTTCTTCGTTTTCTATTAAAATTTTTATATTGACTAATTAGCGTTTGAATATTTTGTGCATTTGAAAATAATGCCTCCTATTAGCTTGGAATATTTGTAACGTTGCCCTCCTAGAAGCCTTTGCGGCTTTCCCGTTTCCAGCCCCGAAGTTTAGATGAGGGGCCAAGGATAGAAGTAGTCATAGGATCTGTGTGTTATTTGTGTAGCCATATAATTAAGCATTGTAGGGCGTCTTTTATTTTTAAGATTTTTTTCTATTCGTTTGTTTTCTCGAAGTTCTTTAGAGATCTTTTTCTTAACTTTTTTAATACCTTGCTAGACCATCGGTCATATATGACCGAATTTTGGAACCTGCCGTCAAATATTCAAGATGGAGCTCCTGGAAGAGCTGCGCCAACTCGTTTGCTTCATTAACGCCGTTTTTTTGGTGCCACTTTTGTTTTTTTTTAATTATAACGCGAGTAGGTGTCGCGAAAATGAAACTTATGATCGTTGTCCGCTCTTTGCTGATCATGGCATCACTTTTGCAGCACGCTCCTCAAAAGCCGAAAAGCTACCCTAAGTACTTCTTTTTTTCTTTATATCAGCAGTGGTGAGCTATACAACCATAGCTAATCCATATACTAATATAATCTCTATTGATAATGTGTATATCTTTATAGTTGCTCTCGCTTCATCTCTCGAGCTGTTCCGGAAATTCTCTAAGCTTTTTGTGAGCGTTTGGAGTTTTTCCTTGATATATTTTCAGTCTGGAAGAAATGAAAATTTATTATTAAAGACTACCCATGAGAAGATAAGTTCAATTACTGTGTTTATATTGTTGTCATATATTTTATATATATAACTTTGACACTGTAGTCCTTGCCTACGATGTATTTATGCTTTCCTGGCTCGAATATAAGGCCGAATTGCATGCCCCATTCCTCTAATGCCTAAAGTACCTCTCTTGATTCATTCTGTCTCTGCCACCGCTCTTCATTTAAATTTCATGACCAAAATAATATCGCTTATAAACACCTGTAAATGTACATTTTGGCTTAAGCTTAATGAGAATTTTCAGAAATCAGTTAATGCCGAAATAATGGACAACGAAGAATGCTGTGGTGACCCAGTTATGATTTTCAATATGTTGTCTAACCAGAGACGCTCACAAATAGTCTTTCGGCTGTTGATTATGGATTCACTTATTTAAATTATACTCTGAGGAAAGTTAAACGCTTTCAATTTCTTACTAATTAGCTGCGCTTTATAGATTTGAAGGCCTCGTTATATCGACAGATATAACAACCGCTGCAATGTCTGCAATAATTTTTATTTAAGTGTATGTATCCCAAACGTTGGAGTTATATGTGTGTAATAAATTGAATCTACTATGTACTGAACAGTTTCTACAAGTGTTTTTGCTTGCTGTCCATCTGACTCAGTGAGGCTTCCTATAATTTGAGATATACTGAGTTGTTTTCTAGCAATATTGGAAGGGAGGGAAAAAAGATTGCTGCGAACTTTCTCACTTACGTTATCCCACACTATTAGTGGTACGTGCACATATGGTTGAACAGGAAATGTGCATAACTGTGCAAAGTAGCCATATAAGTGTGGTTAAAGCGCCGCAGACAGGAATTTCTCTATGCTGCGGAATGCTACACGAATGTTGAGGAAGAAATGCAACTCCAGTTGGGGAATTTTGCTTGAAGGTTACAAGCCATATCAAAGATTCTGATTGTTGATAGAAAGATTTGAAGATATATCATCTGGTGTAATGCTAACATTAACTTGGGTATCTTACATTCGCATGGTGTTTCGTACCTCTTAAGTGATAACGTTGGAGTTATATTCTATCAACAAACTTTCCTTTTGAGGTTATGCCAAAAAGTCCGGCGATCGCTTAATCAGGCTCATGCTGCGAAACCTTGCAGCTCATTAGTAGTCGAGTAGTACGTCGAGTGAACCACTGCGGCATAGAGAATGTGTCGCAAAGCACTTGCCCTCCAGGACACCAAGTGAATTCACTGCACCTTCCCTCGCACTTTGCTCTTGTAGCTAGCATTGTTATCAGCGCACGACAGCTGTGCTTGTGGTGTAGTGGTTATCACATCCGCCTAACACGCGGAAGGTCCCAGGTTCGATCCCTGGCAGGCATAGGAACATATTTTTTCTTATGTAGCAGTGGTACCTACAAACTTGATTTACATTTAGCTCCAGCAGCTTATTCCGTTCTTAAACCTGCGTCAACTAACTCGGTAACAATCGTCCATTAAATCAGTTCCTTTTTATGGTTTTTCGGGTAGGATCATTAAAATGCGAAAAGAGAGTAAATTACAAGCAGTCGTGCCGCTTCGTGGACACCGGTCAGGCGTATTTGAAGGACGCCTGGCTTTGGTGGAAAATTTTACACTCTTAGGTGATCCTAATCTCTTGTCATGCAGAGGTCAAAATATTGAAAGCTATTCATTCTTTATCTTTATGCGTCACTTTGTTCAGTTTACGGCGCGCGCGGTGTTCAGTTCAAATAAATGTACTACTTTTCGGGGAGCGATGAAGTAACGCACTGACCTCGTCTAAGTGTCGCATTGTATTTGGGAAATGTTCATTGGAAGAATAACTTCGAGAGAAGGAATGTGTTAGGTAGGTATTATTGATACAACCTTGTGAGGCGATGATCGGTTCTACTTCCGATGTATACCGACGAAGAAATGAGAGTTTAAAACTAGGCTCTGCCAGTAATCTCTCTTACTTTGTGAGAGTGATCCTTCCTCTCTGACGGACATAGACGTTAAGTATGCGGGCCGCTATTTACTCTTTTTCGAAATATATTGTGTTTACATGCTCAATATAGAATTTTCTTTACTCGGATTTCTTTCGGGCCAGTAGAAAACATAAATAAGGCTTACTGGAGCGTTTACCTGTTCAAAATAGTCTGGCCACAAAAAGAAATCATCTACGAGAAGCAGGGCTATTGATAGCAAAATCTTGAGTTTGACGTCATATACCGCTAAGTTTCCCAAGCAGAATAGTTACTAAGTATTATCCTGGTTAGCTAATGTTAACATACCGTGCTCTAACTGGCCACGCCGTTCAAACCGCATGCAACCGGCACCTTAACCTGCACTGGATTCGACACTGCTACGTCATTCCAGGGACGTTTCTAAAAAGAACCTCGTATGAAATCTAGAACATATATTGTATGTTTGATCGTGTTGAGCGCCCTAATTTCTCTTGGTCGCGAAATTATCGTACTCTTCGCTTTTATGGTACTTTCTTTTCGCTAAAATTGTAGTGTGCACTTTGGTAAATATTTTAGTCTATGTTAGTGAGGGAATAAAATACCTGTTTCGAATGGAAACAGACCTTATTACCCACTGTTCAAGCGAAAAATGCAAGTTACGCCCTTTTCATTACGGGCCGAATATGACCGTTTATTTTTATCCGAGCCCCGACAGGAAGAACTCTAGAGATAAAAGATCTCAATAAGGATACTAGAGAGAAACGCGCATAGTCGTAGTACTGGTTTGTTTCAAAATAAGGAGTCAGAATTAAGGAAAAGATTTTTACTGCCCTATAGGGATTTGTCCATTGCCACTACGAAATGATCTTAGCTGCGGCCAGCGCAAATAAAAGACAAAAGGAGCGGAAAGGCGAGGGAAGGAAGAGAGGCAGCGACAAGAAGAAAGGACAGGGAATGGAGGGTTAATGTAATATCAAACTACTTTGTATATGTAGCACCACACCTGCCGCGATTGTCACATCCGAAAGGGTGACGCAGCCTGCGGGCGTGGCCTTTCGCACTGATGCCGCGCGCGCCTGTCCACGAAAAATGAGTTTATCGCGTGCGATCGCTAAGTCGTGTCATTTAGCATATATAGCAACTGCACAGCTACTATAGTCCTCCATAAAGTCAGCAATAAAATTCCAATACGGAAGGGCGTCAGGCAAGGAGACACGTTCTCGCCAATGCTGTTCACCGCATGTTTACAGGAGGTATTTCGAGGCCTGAATTAAGAACAGTTGGGAATAAGAATAAATGAAGAATACCTAAATAATCTGCGATTTGCTGATGACATTCCCTTGCTGAGTCGCTCAAGAGGTGAAATGCAAAACATGATCAATGAGTTAGACAGGCAGAGCAGATCGATGGGTCCAAAAATTAACATGCAGAAAACCAAGGTAATGTTCAACAGCCTAGCAAGGGAACAACAGTTCACAATTGGCAGCGAGAGCCTAGAGGTTGTGACGGAATACGTCTACTTAGGGCAGGTAGTGACACAGCTGATCCGGATCATGAGAGGGAGATAACTAGAAAGATAAGAATGGTGTGGAGTGCATATGGCAAATTCTCGCAGATCATGAGTGGCAGTTTACCAATTTCCCTCAAGAGGAAAGTGTACAACAGCATGATCTTACCGGTACTCACCTACGGGGCAGAAACGTGGAGGCTAACGAAAAGAGTTCAGCTTAAGTTAAGGACAACGCAGCGAGCCATGGAAAGAAAAATGATAGGTGTAACGTTAAGAGATCGGAAGCGGGCAGAGTGGGTGAGTGAACAAACAAGGGTTAATGACATCCTAGTCGAAATCAAGAGAAAAAAATGGGCTTGGGCAGGGCATGTAATGCGGAGACAAGATAACCGCTGGTCCTTAAGGGTAAGGGAGTGTATTCCAAGAGAAAGCAAGCGTAGCAGGGGGCGGCAGAAGGTTAGGTGGGCGGATGAGATTAAGAAGTTTGCAGGCAAAGGGTGGATGCAGCTGGCAAAGGATAGGGTTAATTGGAGAGACATGGGAGAGGACTTTGCCCTGCAGTGGGTGTAGTAAGGATGATGATGATGATGATGATGATGATGATGATGATGATGATGATGATGATGATGATGATGATGATGATGATGACACGGGAACACTGCTCTTCCCCTCTTCCCCAGACCGGTCGCAAGTGCGCACCAACAGGAGCCGGAGAAGCGGCAGCGGATTGGCCGAAGGCCGCAAGTGGCGACGGGCAGGTGCGCCGAAATCGCCAGGGACCGGGAGGAGACGTCAGCGACAGCGAGAGAACGCCAGACGAATGCCTCTGCCTACCATCTTGCTCCGTCAGCCACATAGGCAAGCCAACTGTCATGGGTTGTACACCATCCCAGAAACCAGCGGTCTTTTTCGGAAAGGCCAGTAAACGTATGGCACCGGGAAAAATGGTATCGCCGCTCCGTGATGTGTCCTTATCGCATAGCTTCGGTGTCACCATTTCGTGACCCATAGTCCTCAAACGAGGTTAAACCGCCTGGCAAGAACCCCCGGATCACAGCTTTTATTGCCATTCAGTTGCACATCTCAATGATGCACTCTCTCACTCCGCTGAATAGATTACAGACAGTTGCTCAATCGACTGTCACATGGTGAAGCTTGCGGGACCGCTGTGCTTGTGGTGTAGTGGTTATCACATCCGCCTTACACGCGGAAGGTCCCAGGTTCGATCCCTGGCAGGCACACGACCCAGTCTTTTTTTTTTTTTGGCGGCATGGGGCTGGAATTACGTTACTGAAGCTGTGCGCGCCGGCTGCAGCTGCCTTTGCTCCGAAAGTTAGCACTGAAATCTCCAGGCAGTTATTTTGCTGAAGGCCTCTGTTGAGTTGGTCGATGTATTATGAAGTAGTTTTTCGCCATTAAGTTGCGTGTCGCGATGCCTCGTCACCTGAGGCCAGCCACCCAACCGGCTCCAGAAACTGAACCCCACTGTGAGCTTCGCTGATGGCTTTGGCAACATATAGGGCCGAAAGGACTGCGGTCGTTATGCAGTCGATAGCGAAAAAAAAAAAGAGTGCCTGCTGTTCAATGCTCATCGCATCCGCCTATGATCTGTAGAGAAGGTCACAGCTTCCATCATTGGAAGTTACAGAAACCTCTCTGTCATCAAAGCTACCGCCAGAAATCTTTTTTATAGCAAATGATGTTCCTAAAATTTTTCTGCTTAAGACTTTTTCACTGCTGTTATGCAATGCCTGATGGAAACAAGTGGGTTTAGGGAATGCTAATGGTGTGCCATCACTGGCGGAAAAAAAATAATGGTGCAGGTGTCAAGACGTGTTTTAAGAAACTTTGGCGCCAAGTCCAAGGCAATTAGTGCGACTTTCATTTTCAAGGACTATTATTTGGCAGCACTTTGAGAATTGCTGGGCGATGTGAGGGGTAAGCAGTCGGCTTCGGAACAGCGCCTACTGCGTCCACACCCGGCCACGAGATAACGACTCTTGAGCTGTAGTTCTTATCGTTGATGTAGTGTACACTTATAAGCACGTGCCTCTTGTAAGAGGTTCTTGGCTTTTTCACTGTCAATAGCGCATGTCCTTGGTTGAATCCTATTTCAAGCTGCTGCCCCAACGCCTTTTGCGTTGTTTCATAATTTTTGGAGCCATTTTAAATTTTTCATCCATTTCACGCATTGAAGACATCAGCAAAATTGACATTTTCCACCAACTACTAGTTTCGTTGCCTTATTTTCCGTATCGGAATACTTCATTTAATAGACATTATCATTTGGCTAATATACGATAACTCAACAGAATTGCTTTTTCTTTGCTTTGTTTTTCATGATTTATGACTAAAATGTGGTCCCTGAATCGCGGCTGTATTGTGTCCTAGCTGGCGCAAAACGACAATAGCTCTCCTGTTGTCAACAGTCTATTTTGGAATTATCGCTTGAGCTCCGAAACCGTCCGAGTTAGCCCGTATCGTAATTCGTACTCCCTCCATATCTTCCAGATTACTATAGAGAACCCACCACAGTTATAGAAGAGTAAGAATTTAAATTAATGCCATAATCTGGGCCGGGTATTAAAAAAGCTTTGGAGCTTAGTTGTCCAAAATTTATTTGGCGAGATTCAACGCGGGCGAATGGCCTTTTCTTTATAGTCGTCATTTGCGTATAGGGGAAAGGTTATTATCTTGGAGAACGACTGCTTGTGAGGTCGCACTTTCTCGTAAGCCTTATACTAACGTCATCGACTGTCTGTTATTGCGGATGATAGCTAAAAGCCTGCGGAGCGTTGCGAGGCCCCTGGAAATACTGTAGTAGCAAAGGGCTTTAATTACAGCTGTTGATATTCAGACTGAACCCAGTATTTTGTGAACACTTTGTTGGCCGCATAGCTTTGTATTGACTAAGCGATCAAAATGCTTTCAGTCGCTTGTCGCGTGTTGTGCATACCCTGTGCTACCCGAACGAGAGCCACTTGATCAGCTGTACAAACCAGGAGTGCTCTGCCCTTTAAATACTGAAACGTGAATATGCTCGAAAGAATGGATCGCAAAGCAACGCTGCTCGCCAATTGTACATCAATAGCACAGAGCGTTACGACCTCACAAGAATCGTGAGGGCGCGTATTTTACGCACTAGCTTCACAAGGATCGTAAGTTTCCGCTTGAAGGCATGCGTACAGGCACAAACTTAAGCCATGCGTACAGGCACAAACGCGCTTCTTTCCAGGCCGAATACACATGCGGTACATGTGCCGTCTAATAACGGGGAAGGTACGGTACCACAGAAGTATTACTTTTTGCGGAGCTGGATGCCTTATCTCTTTTATGGCTCCTCCTCGGATTCGTAATAACAACTGACGTCTTTGCGTACTGAGCAACGCGTGGCAGCAACTAGGTTCTTCGAAAACTCGCTTTATTAATAATCTGTTGTCCGAGATGATTTCAACCGCGTCTGTGCCAGCAAATATATGGTTAAGTGGATGGACGAAAAGGCGCATCACGACAATTTAGCGCAGAGCTTTAGCTCATGCAAGCTATTTTTAATAAAATGCTGCCCAAGCGCTATGCAGTCATTTCAAAGGGAAAGCCATGCTAGCTGTGATAAAAGGCAAGTTTGACTCGCATGTCCAACCTTCTTGGATTAATCAAGCACGACAGGTACGAAGTAACAATTTGGTGTTAGTAGATGTTTTCGATGAGGGAAATTGCAAATAAAGCAATATTGCCCGCGAAAACCTACACGTGATGCTAAAGAAATTTAATAAAACGCAATGCTAAGTTATTCTAGGGGAAGAGTCCACCCTGCCACCTACCAAAAGTTACGAGAGCACTTTGCCAATCTAAAGTGTGGCAATGCGAAAACCTTTGGTCCTGCCGACTGCGATTCTAGCTTCGCAGGTTCCCATACCGGTGACTCCCAAAGGCTTCTTCTGCCTTGCCACACTTTCGATCTAGACGACGTTGTTGGCGTTTGCAGTCTGCTTCTCTGGCCTTCTTGTCTTCCTCTCTGGCTTCTCTGGTGGCACCACCAGCGCGCGCGCCGTTACCATGACGACCTCGGGTGTGACGTCACCCTCTCCCGTCGCTATATCGACGCCCGCGCTATATCGACGCATTTGGTGGTTTCCTTTGTATTTCTTCGCTATAATTGGTTATAGTAATTAACTAATCACTCTACAGTCATCAAAATTGGCATGGTGGCTACATTTTGTCCCTTCTATCTGGCGCTACCGTTCGTTTTCTGCTATCCTGATTAGTTGCTGCGTTATTCGTAGGAGACAACGTTACACCGGACGCGCGAGTATGTGCCATTAAAGGTTTTCGCCTTAAAACAGGGACAAAAGCATGAAAGCACTTCCTAACATGACTCAGTGGAACTCGGGAATGCAGGGAATCTTGCTCTACGTGTGTTATTCCGCCGATATAAAAGGCGCACTGCGAAAAGGGAAAAACCTGTAAAACAAAGAAAAAAATCGACACTCCGTTCATTACCTAGATTCGGTTCACTTATATTTTTCTCCTGATTAGCCTGCTAATGATTTGAATTAGTAATCCAGGCATCCAGTCCGGATGAGTGCAAGGGGGGTGGGGGAGGTGCTAGTTGGCACGACTTACTTTAAACATAAACTTGTGTTTAAAAATAATAGGATTTTTAAAAAACATATTACTCGCTGCCTTTGAAATCTTACGGTGAAAGCTGGTAATGATACGTTTCGAAAGCATTCACCCTAGATATCATTGGCCAACGCTATCGATCGCTCTACGCTCCACGAAAAAGACGAGAAAGTAATCTGTCTAACCGCACCCACGTTGTTGCGTAATTGGCCATGGCGGGATTCACCAACGAAGCAGTTAATAACCTCTTAGGCTCCGCACTTGAGGAAGGCGTCTCTCTCAATAACAAGCAAGTTGCCAAGGCGTTACTTGCTCATTAATAGACTGCTAAGAACCATGGCCAATCGAGATTAGAACAACAAGGCGGGAAATTTTCATTCACATACAAATTTCACACACCCAGTTTAAGTGAACTTGCCCTGCTTGCTTAAAAATTATTTTATTGAACAAATTCAGCGTAAAATTAATCCGTTCGATTTATTCGTAGATTTTAATAGATACTTCGGTTCCTCATCTAGTGGAAGGTTGTTCTAGGAAATGAAGGCTCGCAGGTCATCACACTAGTGCACGTTCAGGTTTGTCTCGATAAGTTTTGCCTGGGGAAACGCATTTCAAGGCTTAACTTGAAATCAGCAAGTCCTAATCCGTAACAATTCAATGTAAACCAGGAGCCTTATAAGGAAGTATAGTACTAGCTTTGCCATATTATAACAGGCTGAAATGCTCGGGTAAATGTTGCGGTTGAAAGAGATTTTGTTCGCTGCAGTACAAGGGCCTCTGCCAATAGTCTATAATAACCCTGTTCGGTGCCAGTTACGTCACGCCTATCCCAAGCCTTTCCCAGGCAAATTTTCTAGTTTTATCTTCCCACCTTAGTTTTGTCCACCCCATCCTACGTCTTCCGTCTGCTAAATTACGCAATGTTACTCAAACAATACTATGGTAATCTCCTCACTGCGTTAGATCTCGGCCTATGTGTATTTTTTCTTCCTTGTTAATTTCCTCTAAAGTATAACTAAATCAAGATTCTTCCCAACGAAATTACGGTCGTCTTTATGTAACTATTTAAAAGCAAGTGTCAACTCGTCAGAACAGCCAGAGTAGAAAAACTGAGAGGAACATCATTTTTCCATGCCAAACCTTATTTTAACGCAGTAATTTTGCCATAATTCAAAACGCGATGCTATCTATTGAAAATAAGTAGGCTCATTGGGAAAGGTATATACTTTTTCAGCCTATTGTCTAGAGACTGTCATGAGCAGCACGTTATGTCTTGAGCAAGGTGTGTTGCTGGGCGAGTTACTTGAGGTACATTCTGAGAAAAACGGCGCTCGCAGAGAACGGACGAGAACAAGGAGGGCACACGACTGCGGTGCGTTATATCTGAAGCTCATTCAGTTATGGCTGTCCTTTTATACAGCGCACTCAAATCTTGCATAATATTTCATGGATTCATAACTGCCACGCCAACCTCGAGGCAATTTAGGATAGAACACATATTTCAATTTTTTTCAGATTATTTTATTGTATGTGAACTACATTGATAAAGTAGACACTCACCCCGTTCTAAGAAGGCTGTTTGCTGATAACCGTGTTTGGTTCAATGTAATTATTTGTTGTCAATACCAGGTCTTACACAATACTAACCTAAAGAATATTCTTGATTGGTGTAACCAGCGTAACATGAAACTTAACGCTCAAGAAAGAGTACTTATGAAATTATTCAATAAAAAGAACACTATATCGTACCCTTATGCTCTTCCTTCATTTCCGCTTTCTGAGGTAATCGAATATAAATCTCTTAGCGTCACAATAACTAATAATCTAAGCTGGACTATGCATATAAGCAACGCTAGCGCATCAGGTTTCTGGAAGTTTTGTGTCCTCAAGCACAAACTAAAGAACACTCCTCCAGACTTAAACTTATTAGACTATTCATCGTTAATCAGACCTAAGTTAGAATACGCATGCATTGTGTGGGACACATTTATTAAAACTAACATTTATGTGGTCGAAATGATTCAGTGCAAGGCCATTCGATTCACCTTTTCGAAATGTCCTTCAACAGACTCCCCATCATCATCATCATGTATTCGACCTTTAAAGACCCCTGGTGGGGCATTGCATAAGGGGGGGGGGGGGGGGTAAACAAATATGATCACTCAAGAGTGGGCAAACAAGAGAAATAATCAAAACTACACAGGCAACTACAGCGGAAATAGAAAGGAAGCTCTCATGAAAAGGAAAAGGAAACAATTCATGCAGCAAGATGTAGATCAGCAGGCGTTCTTAAAAACTTACGGGATCGCGCTCGATGACAACGGAGTCGGGAAGTTGATTCCTCTCTTGCATTGCGATTGGCAAAAAAAAAAGATTTTTTTAAAGGCGTTAGTTGATTCATGTAAAGTTTGGATGCTCATGCAATTGAACAAATGGGTTGAGGTGCGCGCAGTTGGCACTAGAAGAGACCCGCCAAACTACAAGTGCCACAATGCGGGAATACAGGATTCAAAACATTAGGAGAAGAAAAACTCTCGGATTACATTTTCTTCTCTCGTCGAACGTAACAGGTTGTCAATCTGCACCGATCATTGGTAATATTTTCCCCCGACACGGTCAACGAGACATCGCCACTCTGATTCACTGACCCCATTCACTGCCCTAACTAACGTGTTCAAATATTCCTCCTTCCTTCACACTGTAACTGGATGGAATGTTTTGCATTTGGCGCCGCTCGGTGATATAGACTCCATCAAAAAAAGAAGATTGACGTCGTCACATGTATCGGCTTTTTGTTTTAAATATTTCTCAGTGTTTTTTTGATATTGTATTGGATCAGCTCTCCTCCAAGTACCCCAGTAGGGCCTGCAGTATCCTGCAAATAAATATATAAATAAATATTGTGCTATACCTTCCTTTTCTCTATCGCATAAGATGTATTTAGCTTACTCCCATTACTTCAGGCTGCCCTTCTATTGTATTATCTCGACCGCAAGGACCGTTTTCTTCAAGACCATACATAAACTGCACAAATAATCACAAACTACTGAACACTCCCTGTACAAAGCTAAAGCAACTTTACGGTACAACTGGCGCTGGTTAAAGGAATAAAAATTGGTCACTGGAACTCCACAGCTGCTCCAGCTGTTAGTAAAATACCTATAGGATGACGCAAAGGTCCAAGAAAACAAGCTTGTTCTTAACACTGCCATTTTCTGTGAATATATATTATAAACTGCTATTTTTACAATCAGTGCGTCTTTTGCGGGTTTTTTCTTGCTTGCTTGTGTATTTAATTTGTATCTTATAGTGCGGCACCTGAGCTTCGGCTGTTCCTGCCTGATTTGTTTCCCTACACAAGTCCGACCTGTTTCACGAGACTCCCTCCTGTACACCATTTCAAACGCAGTCTCGAGCCTTGAATGGTAAAACGCTCATGGCTGTACAAACAGTGCTGATTGAATTACACGGACTAGCGGAAATCCTTTGGCCTGCGCAGTGTCGGCATTCTATTGCGCGCCGCATTGCCGCATGCTTTCAGGCCGCCCAACCAGTTACAGGAAATTGACACGACTGCGAACCGTTTCAATGGCCTATACAGTTTCAAGCCACTTTAGCAGCTGTGCTCGTGGAGGAAGAGGAAGAAGCCGTTCTGAGCGGCTGTGCTTCAACATGCTCCGTGCTGGAAACAGCGCATCGGCCGTTGGCCGAGGTCTACCGACGTCTCAGGACACTACGGACTCGTACAAAGTTGTCCTTCCCCGATTGCCAACCGGTAATGTTGTCCTTAATACCGTTTTCCTGCATGCTGACCTTAAGGGTCGCCCGTACCGAGCACCTGACTTCCGTGATGCACTCGCACAGATATTGGATCTCCGGGAAATTTTGTGCATTGGTCAATACCAAATGAGCCACGTGTGGATGGTTACCTGCGAGAGTAGTTCTTCCAAACAGAAGCTTGTTAACAAAGCGGAGTTTCCTGTCAAAGGACTGCGGTGCATGGTGTTTGGCCCGGATACTAAGAACGTCAAGGTTAAGCTCCTTTGGCTTCCCCGCTATATGGAACACCGGAGGATTGTGGAAGCATTAGAGCCTTATGGCACTGTCCAGTCTGTGGAGCGTGAAAAGTGGCGGTGCCCAGGGATGGAGCATATGGAGAAGGCGAACCGTGAACTCTCCCTCACACTCAAGGATGGAGTGTCAGCTAGCACCATTCCACACACACTTAATATTTATGGAGTGCAGGCATTAGTCCTTATCCCAGGGAGACCTCCACTGTGCCTCCGATGTAGCCGGGTTGGACATGTCCGGCGCCAGTGTCGCACGCCTCGATGCACTCAGTGCCGACGCTTTGGCCATACTGTGGAGAACTGTGTCTTGAGTTACGCTGACAGGCTGCGTCAAGGCCAGTGGTCACGGGAAGATGACGTGGCATCAGAACACATTATGGATGTGTCTGAGGTTGTGGACGCGACCGGAGAACTAAGTCATGAGCATCGAATAGATGGGGAACAGAAGACTTCAACACCTCAAAACAACACGGAATATGAAGCGACTGGCCATCTAGCATCCACGCCTCCAGGACGAAAACCGCCGGACCCGGGCCCCCCCCGTGAGTGTTACAGAGACTGCTGTGCTTGCTGCACAGGAACACCTCGTTGCCACAGGACAACGTCCGGATATGTCTCCTGTGGAGTCAGTCGAGGCGATACAGCCAGTGAATGCTCGCCGATCCTCCTCTGATGCTGATTCTGCTTCGTCGTTGGAGGGTAACGGTGAGACGTGTGTGGCGTCGATCTCTGGCATGTCAGGTTCTCTGTCGGCTGTCAGTGTGGCAGCGAGTGATGTGCTCCCCTCGGGTTCGTGGGCCGAGGCCTTGGCTGTCTCAGAAGAAGACATGGACAGCACCGCACCTTTGAAACGTCCTGCAGATGCTTACCAGGTGTGTATCGATGGCGCTGACCAGAAGGCACAATGTGTAGAGGCCACGGGAAGGGTGGTGTTAAAGAGGAGGGCGATGGCTGCCCGAGAGGCCGCCAATTTGGCGGCGGGCCACCACATTCCAGGGGATGGCGTTTGTTAAGACTGGCACCAAAATGGCGAGCGTCGCAGCATATCAAGTCGCTACCCTCAACGTTAGGGGTATGCGTAATCGTAGGAGGCAACAGCAGGTACGGCATCTCTTAAAGAAATGGAGTGTGTGTGTAGCCGCTATCCAGGAAACAAAGTTGTCCTCTGATGAAGAGACAGCAGCTGCTCTTGAGCCTTTTTTGTCGGAATACAGCATTATTGTTAGCCACGCGAAAGGCTTATCCGGAGGTTGTATGCTATTCCTGGCGAACACGCTAGAGATGACAGCCATGTCTTATTGCATAGATGACGAGGGGCGACTTATATGCTGTGATCTCACAATTTCAGGTGTACAGTGGCGGATTATTTGTGTTTATGCCCCCACAAAGCAGCGCGATAGAAGGCTTTTTTTTCTGTCATTAGTTGAACATTTGTGCCCGGACCGCAAAATTATATTGTTGGGAGATTTTAATTGTGTTTGTAGGGATGAGGACCGTTCAGTGGTATGTAAGACATACGATCATAGTGCTGCATTACTTACCGATTTGGTTTCTGAATATAGTCTTGTGGATGTGGGGCAGGAAAAAGGCGACAGTATACATTTCACTCATTTTCAGTTTTCCTCTAATGCTCGCCTTGACAGAATTTACGTTTCTGTTGACGCATTAGCAAGTGTGTTTGGCTACTGGGTGCGGCCCATTTTCTTCAGTGACCACTGTATGGTGTCTCTTCAGATAGGAAAGTACACTCGGCATGTACTTCACCCTCGATGGGAGTTGTGGAAGATGAATAACTGTCTGCTCTCAGACGAAATCTTTCAGCGTGCTGTACCTACTTGTTTGAAGGACGTATGGTCACGCCGTGATCTTTCCATTTTTCAAAAGTGGGACTTGTTTAAACAGGAGATCAAAAACTTGGCAATTGAGGCCTCAGCAAGAATCGCTTTCCTGAAGAGACACCACCTTCGTGAGCTTGGGCGCACCCTAACGGAGCTACATGAGCTCGAGAGGGTAAGCCCGGGTGCCTATCTCGAAGAGATTAATAATGTAAAAGCACAGCTTCAACAATTTGCGACAGACAGATATAAGGGGGCCTTAATACGATCTAGGTCCCGAAGGTTTCTTGATGAGCAACCTTCTCGTCGGGCCCTGAGTGATGAAAGAGAGAATGCTCTTGCGAAGGAAATATTGGAAATTCAGTATGGTGATTGCACATACAGTGATGCGCCTGGTATTCTTGCTGCTTTCTTCGACTATTATCGGAAGCTGTTTGGCAGTTGCGATGATCCAAGTCAGGGTTTCGATTACAGTTCCTTGCTCGGAAACTTCCCTCGACTTGATGATGAGAAGTGTGCTATAGTGAAGGGACCTATCAGTTTGGATGAAATTCAATCAGCCATTTCTGCCCTGCAGAGCCAGAAATCTTCTGGGCCAGAAGGTATTACTAGCGAATTCTATAAAACATTTTCGCCTTGCCTAGTGCCTGTTTTGATGGAAGTTTTCAAAGCATCTTATGATGTGGGTGTCCTGCCTCCCACTTTTTATTCTGGGCACACAATATTAATTCCCAAAAGCAAATATACTAATCGGTTGAAAACTGTTGAGGGATATCGTCCAATTTCCCTTTGCAATGTTGATTACAAAATTTTTGCCAAGGTTCTTAGCAGTCGTCTGCAGCTCGTCATTATGGACTTGATAGGTCCGCATCAGGTCTGTGGTATTAGAGGCCGCAGTATTCAAACACATATCCATATTGCACGTTCAGTATTAGAGACAGTATCAGATGAGATAGGCCAAGTAGCTCTGATTCAAATTGACTTGGCTAAGGCGCTTGATAAAGTTCGGCACGATTTCTTGTTCGCGGTCTTGGAGTATGCAAATATTGGTGACGTCTTGCTCAAAGGCATAAGGCTGTGCTATAAGAACTCCTATTCAAGGGTTATTGTTAATCAGGAGCTAACGAAACCAGTACCACTAGAAGCATCTGTTCGTCAAGGATGTCCACTGTCTCCATTGTTGTTGGCCCTATATCTGGAACCCCTCTGTCTCAGTATAATTAACAGCGTAGCTATCCGCGGTTTCTCTCTGGCTCAATGTGAAGTTAAAGTTTTAGCTTACGCTGATGATGTCGCCCTCTTTTGTTCTGACAAAAAGAGTGTACTCGAGGCTCTAAACTTGACTAAACAGTTCTGCGATGTATCAGGCGCGGCTCTTAATTTAGAGAAATCCAAAGGCTTTTGGTTGGGTCATTGGGGAACTAGGCCAAGCCAGTTCGTTGGTATATGCTGAAACTGTAGCCCTCTTGAGTACCTAGGCGTTCCGCTGCACCAAGTTCGCAACAGTACAGCCTACTGGGATTCACAAACTGTAACTCTACGGCGGCAAACACAGGCTTGGATGGGTAGGGAACTCTCAGTGTTTGCGAGGGCACAGGTCTGTAACATTTTTTTGTTTGCAAAGCTCGCGTATGTCCTTCAATTCCTGCATTGTGCGAGGAGGAAGGTGCAAGCAATACATAGAATATTTGCAGCATTTGTTTGGCGCTCTCAATGGGAGCCGATGAGGCGTGACAACTTGTTCCTTCCCTTAGAGGGTGGTGGAGTGGGCCTAGTTCACCTATTCGTGCATCAACTCGTTTCCCGTTTTTTCTTTTTCAAATCGGCAAACGACCCGTTTCTTGTAGCTGTGCTCATTAGGCGGCTTAGTTTTCATTTGCCTTACTTATTCGCACAGACTGTGCAGGCTCGTGAGGGGACTTTATGGGGATTTCTTAAGGAGGTTGCTGACACTTTCAATTTTCTCACTGTGCGCTTCTCTTTAGATTACATGTATAGCCTCTCGAGAAAGCAGATGACCCAGGCTCTCACTGAGTCTTTGTTCCCTACACCATTGTATCGGCAGCCTTATTTGGGGTCTTTGGTCATCAGTGTTCTAAAGCGTGTTAGGCGGATGTGCATTCAGGCAGCCGCTAAAACGTTCTTTTTCAAACTACACACAGCGACGCTGCCTGTCAAGACATTTCTTAATGACAAGGGGATGTTTGTACCCTGGAATGTGAATTGTCGTCTGTGTAACGTGCCTGAGACAATTGATCATTACTTCATCCTGTGCCGTGATGCCATGTTCTTTTGGGACATACTACAACGAACTCTTAAGAAGGACATTGAAATTACACCATACACTATTAGATTTCTGCCTGTTGACAAAAACTCTGTTGTGCCTTATGACGTGTTTGTGTTGATGGGACTATTCAGTCTTTGGAAAAGCCGTATGATGGACAGACATGCCGAGCCACCAAGATCGTCCAAATCTGTGTTTCGGGAACAGTGTGCGTTGGTGAGGAGTGTATATGCTGCTCGCGACGAACCTCCAAGCTGGCTGCCGTGCCTAGATGCTTGTGTGTGCCTCCCTGAATTTTGATGTTTTGATGGGGATGCAGTGGTGAGTTAGGGTTATGGGGGGCTCATATTAAGCAGCCTGGTAACTTGAGACGCGAACTAGTCTGATTGAAGTTTCCTCCTTTCTGCAGAAGTTCTTCCACGCAATAAAGAAAAAAAAAGTGCTCGTGGTGTAGTGGTTATCACATCCGCCTAACACGCGGAAGGTCCCAGGTTCGATACCTAGCAGGCACATTTCCTTTTTCTTTGTTGCCCGGCAGTCTCCAGCCTTGAAGATAAACGCTCATGGCTCTAAAACAGGTTCCATGATGCAGGTTCGTCTGAGCAGGGCTCTGCCAGATTTTATAGTGTCTACTGTGAGACTGTCAACTTATGGTGCTAGAGGTTACTTGAGTCAGGTTGTGGACTCTGTGCGATTCCTTAAGGTACGGTTTTCGCTAGAGTACCTTAGCGCTGTAAAGAAAAAAAAGTTGTACAGAGATCTGCTAGACATCATAATTCCTATGCCGCTGTACCGTACAATAAATTCTGGAGGCCCAGGGAAAGATGTTCGAAAAAGAATTAAAAAGGTGCCAGTCAAGGCAAGCGCAAAACATTGTTTTTTCAAATTACACACGAGTACTTTACCGGTTAAGACGTGGCTTGCAGACAAAGGTATATTTGTACCATGGACAACGAACTGCTTGCTTTGCAAAAAGCCTGAAACTATAGAACACGTGTTCATTGAATGCTGGGACCCGATTTTTTATTGGGATGTCTTACAACGCACACTAAAAAGGAATTACCCATAACACCAATTGGCATTCGCTACTTACCGGTAGACATAGATGACACAGGCGTCCCTTATGACATGATTATGCTTCTGGGCCTCCATAGTTTATGGAAAACCCGAATGGCTGTCCGGAATGCTGATGTTGTTATTCGATCTGTAAGAGAGCACTTTGTGGAGACCGTGTGATACATACGAGATGTGTACCGGGCACAGGCAGACCCACATGTATGGTTGCGTGTGCTCGATGGATTGGTGCTACTCAAGGAATTGTAACTTGTGACCGGCCGAAGCAGGCCGCGTTGTTTTAGCAATGTATCGTGCTTGTATCAATATAAAGACATTGAAAAAAACTGTGGTTATCACATCCGCCTAACACGCGGAAGGTCCCAGGTTCGATCCCTGGCAGGCACATGTCGTTTTTCTTTTTTGCCCGGCAGTCTGCAGCCTTGAAGGTAAACGCTCATGGCTCTAAAAACAGTGCTGATTGAATTACACGCACTAGCGGAAATTCGTTGGCCTGCGCAGCGTCGGCACTCGATTGCGCGCCGCAGTGCTTCATGCTCTCATGCCGCCCAACCGGTTGCAGGAAACTGACACGACTGCGAACCCCTTCAATGACCAATACAGTTTCAAGCCACATTAGCAGCTGTGCTTGTGATGTAGTGGTTATCACATCCGCCTAACACGCGGAAGGTCCCAGGTTCGATCCCTTGCAGGCACATGTCCTTTATCTTTTTTGCCCGACAGTCTGCAGCCTTGAAGGTAAACGCTCATGGCTCTAAAAACAGTGCTGATTGAATTACACGCACTAGCGGAAATTCGTTGGCCTGCGCAGCGTCGGCACTCGATTGCGCGCCGCAGTGCTTCATGCTCTCATGCCGCCCAACCGGTTGCAGGAAACTGACACGACTGCGAACCCCTTCAATGACCGATACAGTTTCAAGCCACATTAGCAGCTGTGCTTGTGGTGTAGTAAGTGACACAGCAGAAGATATTGAGCGCGCTTTCTTCGAGGACTACAGTGGGTTATTTGCCAACTGCTCAGTTGACATTGCTCGTTTCAAGATATACTTCCTTTTGTTGATGCCCAGCCTAGACGACAGTACGAAGGGACTATTGGAGGCAGCTATCTCAATAGAGGAGGTGAAAAACGCTATTGAAAGCTTGCAGCCGGGGAAGTCTCCGGGCCCGGATGGTCTGACCTCAGCCTTTTATAAACGTCTAAAAGGAATAATTTCACCAGTTTTAGCTGCTGTCTATAATGAGGCATTCGATCTCAATGTACTGCCGCCATCCTTCACATCCTCCCACACTGTTCTTATACCGAAATCAGAAGACCCCTCTGTATTGCGCAGAGTAACTTCTTACCGTCCAATTTGCCTCACAAATGGAGACTATAAGATAATGATGAAAATTTTGGCTAAGCGATTGCAGACAGTCATTACTGACCTGGTGGGGCCGCATCAAACGTGCGGTATTAAAGGCCGATCTATTTTCTCAAATATATAAGGAGCGCGTAGTATCCTTGAGTGCTGCGACGCAATGGGCACACAAGTGGCAATGATCCAAATTGATCTGGAGAAAGCTTTCGATAGGGTGCCTCATGAAATTCTTCTGTGCATTCTAGATCATGTGAATGGGGGTAGAATTATTCGCGGCGGGGTCGCCATGGCGTACCAGGATTGCACGACAAGTCTAATTGTCAACAAGGTTGTGGGTTCACGCATTCCAGTCAAACGCTCGGTGCGCCAGGGTTGCCCTCTTTCGCCACTGTTGTTTTGTTTGTATATAGAGTAATTTTGTTTGAGCGTGATACAGAGCGATTGTATGCGCGGTTTTAAACTACATCAGTTAGAAGTCCGACTGTTGGCTTATGCGGATGATATAGCCATGTTTTGTAATGATTACGACAGTGTAACACAGGCTGTTAAGTGTGTTAAATGTTTTTGTGTGGCCAGTGGCAGCGCGGTAAACTGGAGTAAGTGATTGGGATTCTGGCACGGGGTTTGGCCAGAGGCCCCAGACACTTTTGCCAACATGAGTTTTACTACGACTCCTGTTAAATACTTGGGAGTTCCTCTTGAGTGTTACAAAGACAGCGAAGCCTACTGGAGGAGTGAAGTGGATAAAATGAGGGAAAGAGTGAATAAATGGAATGGATGGAATTGGTCAATGTTCTCGAGAGCCACAATTTGCAACATATTTTTAGTGAGTAAACTTTGGTATGGCCTTCAAGTCTTGCATTGCTCCAGGGTTCATATCCAAAAATTTCATCGGGTGTTTGCAGTGTTCGTGTGGGCATCTTCTTGGGAAAGATCAAGCCGCACCAATTTATTTCTACTAGTTCGAAATGGAGGACTCAGTTTGTCACATTTGTTTTCGAGACAGGTTGTCAATCGGTATTTATTTCTTCGGGACGTTAAGCACCCGTTTCTACACACTGTTTGTCAACGTCGCCTGGGGAAGCACTTGCCTAATATGGTTGTCTCTGCTGGCAGTATGCCCGGTGGAGTGCATGGTTTTCTACGCGAAGTTGTGGTTTCATGTAGGTTTTTGACGGCGCGGTTTTCACTCCAATACCTGAGTGAAGTCAACCGGAAAAAACTGTATAAAGACCTTTGTAGTGTGGTTCTCCCCGTGCCTTTATATCGGTCCCTTTACAGGGAAGGTATAGGTAACAAGGTACTAAAGCGTGTTAAGGCAATGTTAGTCCCGCCTGGTGTTAAGACTTTCTTTTTTAAATTACACACTGGAACTCTGACTGTCAAACCGTGGATGGCTGAAAAAGGTTTTTTTGTTCCCTGGGGTACTCACTGTATAATATGCAGAAAGGGGGAGACAATTGAGCATGTGTTCCTTGAATGCTGGGATGCTGTGTTCCTTTGGGATGTGCTTCAGCGCACAATCAAAAAAGAATTTCCGCTTGATGGGTACGGAATTCGCTACTTGCCAATTGAAAGTGATGACGGTACCCCATTTGATTTGCTCATGCTAATAGCCCTACACAGTATTTGGAAATGCAGAATGGCAGTATGCCACGCCGATCTCGATGCAAGACCGGCACGTCAATATTTCAAAGAAAGCATAAGAAACTTTGTTCAGGAGAAAAAGAAGCTGGAATGTAGTCCAGAGTGGCTATCACGTGTTGAGTTATTATTGGCGATCAAGGAATTTTAGCATGAGCGTGACCGCACAAGCTGGGCGGCCGTTTTTTTAACAAAGATGTTGATTGTGTTTTAGTGCTTATGTATGGATATGTGTTTTCTTTTCATGTGGGTCAAAATACCGGCAATAAAGAAAAAAAAAGTGCTTGTGGTGTAGTGGTTATCACATCCGCCTAACACGCGGAAGGTCCCAGGTTCGATCCCTGGCAGGCACATGTCCTTTTTCTTTTTTGCCCGGCAGTCTGCAGCCTTGAAGGTAAGCGCTCATGGCTCTAAAAACAGTGCTGATTGAATTACACGCACTAGCGGAAATTCGTTGGCCTGCGCAGCGTCGGCACTCGATTGCGCGCCGCAGTGCTTCATGCTCTCATGCCGCCCAACCGGTTGCAGGAAACTGACAGGACTGCGAACCCCTTCAATGACCGATACAGTTTCAAGCCACATTAGCAGCTGTGCTTGTGATGTAGTTGTTATCACATCCGCCTAACACGCGGAAGGTCCCAGGTTCGATCCCTGGCAGGCACATGTCCTTTTTCTTTTTTGCCCGGCAGTCTGCAGCCTTGAAGGTAAACGCTCATGGCTCTAAAAACAGTGCTGATTGAATTACACGCACTAGCGGAAATTCGTTGGCCTGCGCAGCGTCGGCACTCGATTGCGCGCCGCAGTGCTTCATGCTCTCATGCCGCCCAACCGGTTGCAGGAAACTGACAGGACTGCGAACCCCTTCAATGACCGATAGAGTTTCAAGCCACATTAGCAGCTGTGCTTGTGATGTAGTGGTTATCACATCCGCCTAACACGCGGAAGGTCCCAGGTTCGATCCCTGGCAGGCACATGTCCTTTTTCTTTTTTGCCCGGCAGTCTGCAGCCTTGAAGGTAAACGCTCATGGCTCTAAAAACAGTGCTGATTGAATTACACGCACTAGCGGAAATTCGTTGGCCTGCGCAGCGTCGGCACTCGATTGCGCGCCGCAGTGCTTCATGCTCTCATGCCGCCCAACCGGTTGCAGGAAACTGACACGACTGCGAACCCCTTCAATGACCGATAGAGTTTCAAGCCACATTAGCAGCTGTGCTTGTGATGTAGTGGTTATCACATCCGCCTAACACGCGGAAGGTCCCAGGTTCGATCCCTGGCAGGCACATGTCCTTTTTCTTTTTTGCCCGGCAGTCTGCAGCCTTGAAGGTAAACGCTCATGGCTCTAAAAACAGTGCTGATTGAATTACACGCACTAGCGGAAATTCGTTGGCCTGCGCAGCGTCGGCACTCGATTGCGCGCCGCAGTGCTTCATGCTCTCATGCCGCCCAACCGGTTGCAGGAAACTGACACGACTGCGAACCCCTTCAATGACCGATACAGTTTCAAGCCACATTAGCAGCTGTGCTTGTGATGTAGTGGTTATCACATCCGCCTAACACGCGGAAGGTCCCAGGTTCGATCCCTGGCAGGCACATGTCCTTTTTCTTTTTTGCCCGGCAGTCTGCAGCCTTGAAGGTAAACGCTCATGGCTCTAAAAACAGTGCTGATTGAATTACACGCACTAGCGGAAATTCGTTGGCCTGCGCAGCGTCGGCACTCGATTGCGCGCCGCAGTGCTTCCTGCTCTCATGCCGCCCAACCGGTTGCAGGAAACTGACACGACTGCGAACCCCTTCAATGACCGATAGAGTTTCAAGCCACATTAGCAGCTGTGCTTGTGATGTAGTGGTTATCACATCCGCCTAACACGCGGAAGGTCCCAGGTTCGATCCCTGGCAGGCACATGTCCTTTTTCTTTTTTGCCCGGCAGTCTGCAGCCTTGAAGGTAAGCGCTCATGGCTCTAAAAACAGTGCTGATTGAATTACACGCACTAGCGGAAATTCGTTGGCCTGCGCAGCGTCGGCACTCGATTGCGCGCCGCAGTGCTTCATGCTCTCATGCCGCCCAACCGGTTGCAGGAAACTGACAGGACTGCGAACCCCTTCAATGACCGATACAGTTTCAAGCCACATTAGCAGCTGTGCTTGTGATGTAGTGGTTATCACATCCGCCTAACACGCGGAAGGTCCCAGGTTCGATCCCTGGCAGGCACATGTCCTTTTTCTTTTTTGCCCGGCAGTCTGCAGCCTTGAAGGTAAACGCTCATGGCTCTAAAAACAGTGCTGATTGAATTACACGCACTAGCGGAAATTCGTTGGCCTGCGCAGCGTCGGCACTCGATTGCGCGCCGCAGTGCTTCATGCTCTCATGCCGCCCAACCGGTTGCAGGAAACTGACACGACTGCGAACCCCTTCAATGACCGATACAGTTTCAAGCCACATTAGCAGCTGTGCTTGTGGTGTAGTAAGTGACACAGCAGAAGATATTGAGCGCGCTTTCTTCGAGGACTACAGTGGGTTATTTGCCAACTGCTCAGTTGACATTGATCGTTTCAAGATATACTTCCTTTTGTTGATGCCCAGCCTAGACGACAGTACGAAGGGACTATTGGAGGCAGCTATCTCAGTAGAGGAGGTGAAAAACGCTATTGAAAGCTTGCAGCCGGGGAAGTCTCCGGGCCCGGATGGTCTGACCTCAGCCTTTTATAAACGTCTAAAAGGAATAATTTCACCAGTTTTAGCTGCTGTCTATAATGAGGCATTCGATCTCAATGTACTGCAGCCATCCTTCACATCCTCCCACACTGTTCTTATACCGAAATCAGAAGACCCCTCTGTATTGCGCAGAGTAACTTCTTACCGTCCAATTTGCCTCACAAATGGAGACTATAAGATAATGATGAAAATTTTGGCTAAGCGATTGCAGACAGTCATTACTGACCTGGTGGGGCCGCATCAAACGTGCGGTATTAAAGGCCGATCTATTTTCTCAAATATATATGGAGCGCGTAGTATCCTTGAGTGCTGCGACGCAATGGGCACACAAGTGGCAATGATCCAAATTGATCTGGAGAAAGCTTTCGATAGGGTGCCTCATGAAATTCTTCTGTGCATTCTAGATCATGTGAATGGGGGTAGAATTATTCGAGGCGGGGTCGCCATGGCGTACCAGGATTGCACGACAAGTCTAATTGTCCACAAGGTTGTGGGTTCACGCATTCCAGTCAAACGCTCGGTGCGCCAGGGTTGCCCTCTTTCGCCACTGTTGTTTTGTTTGTATATAGAGTAATTTTGTTTGAGCGTGATACAGAGCGATTGTATGCGCGGTTTTAAACTACATCAGTTAGAAGTCCGACTGTTGGCTTATGCGGATGATATAGCCATGTTTTGTAATGATTACGACAGTGTAACACAGGCTGTTAAGTGTGTTAAAAGTTTTTGTGTGGCCAGTGGCAGCGCGGTAAAATGGAGTAAGTGCCTGGGATTCTGGCACGGGGATTGGCCAGAGGCCCCAGACACTTTTGCCAACATGAGTTTTACTACGACTCCTGTTAAATACTTGGGAGTTCCTCTTGAGTGTTACAAAGACAGCGAAGCCTACTGGAGGAGCGAAGTGGACAAAATGAGGGAAAGAGTGAATAAATGGAATGGATGGAATTGGTCAATGTTCTCGAGAGCCACGATTTGCAACATATTTTTAGTGAGTAAACTTTGGTATGTCCTTCAAGTCTTGCATTGCTCCAGGGTTCATATCCAAAAATTTCATCGGGTGTTTGCAGTGTTCGTGTGGGCGTCTTCTTGGGAAAGATCAAGCCGCACCAATTTATTTCTACTAGTTCGAAATGGAGGACTCAGTTTGTCACATTTGTTTTTGAGACAGGTTGTCAATCGGTATTTATTTCTTCGGGACGTTAAGCACCCGTTTCTACACACTGTTTGTCAACTTCGCCTGGGGAAGCACTTGCCTAATATGGTTGTCTCTGCTGGCAGTATGCCCGGTGGAGTGCATGGTTTTCTACGCGAAGTTGTGGTTTCATGTAGGTTTTTGACGGCGCGGTTTTCACTCCAATACCTGAGTGAAGTCAACCGGAAAAAACTGTATAAAGACCTTTGTAGTGTGGTTCTCCCCGTGCCTTTATATCGGTCCCTTTACAGGGAAGGTATAGGTAACAAGGTACTAAAGCGTGTTAAGGCAATGTTAGTCCCGCCTGGTGTTAAGACTTTCTTTTTTAAATTACACACTGGAACTCTGACTGTCAATCCGTGGATGGCTGAAAAAGGTTTTTTTGTTCCCTGGGGTACTCACTGTATAATATGCAGAAAGGGGGAGACAATTGAGCATGTGTTCCTTGAATGCTGGGATGCTGTGTTCCTTTGGGATGTGCTTCAGCGCACAATCAAAAAAGAATTTCCGCTTGATGGGTACGGAATTCGCTACTTGCCAATTGAAAGTGATGACGGTACCCCATTTGATTTGATCATGCTAATAGCCCTACACAGTATTTGGAAATGCAGAATGGCAGTATGCCACGCCGATCTCGATGCAAGACCGGCACGTCAATATTTCAAAGAAAGCATAAGAAACTTTGTTCAGGAGAAAAAGATGCTGGAATGTAGTCCAGAGTGGCTATCACGTGTTGAGTTGTTATTGGCGATCAAGGAATTTTAGCATGAGCGTGACCGCACAAGCTGGGCGGCCGTTTTTTTAACAAAGATGTTGATTGTGTTTTAGTGCTTAAGTATGAATATGTGTTTTCTTTTCATGCGGGTCAAAATACCGGCAAAAAAAAAGTGCTTGTGGTGTAGTGGTTATCACATCCGCCTAACACGCGGAAGGTCCTAGGTTCGATCCCTGGCAGGCACATGTCCTTTTTCTTTTTTTCCCGGCAGTCTGCAGCCTTGAATATAAACGCTCATGGCTCTAAAAACAGTGCTGATTGAATTACACGCACTAGCGGAAATTCGTTCGCCTGCGCAGCGTCGGCACTCGATTGCGCGCCGCAGTGCTTCATGCTCTCATGCCGCCCAACCGGTTGCAGGAAACTGACACGACTGCGAACCCCTTCAATGACCGATACAGTTTCAAGCCACATTAGCAGCTGTGCTTGTGGTGTAGTGGTTATCACATCCGCCTAACACTCGGAAGGTCCCAGGCTCGATCCCTGGCAGGCACATGTCCTTTTTCTTTTCTGCAGGGCTGTCTGCAGCCTTGAAGGTAAACGCTCATGGCTCTAAAAACAGTGCTGATTGAATTACACGCACTAGCGGAAATTCGTTGGCCTGCGCAGCGTCGGCACTCGATTGCGCGCCGCAGTGCTTCATGCTCTCATGCCGCCCAACCGGTTGCAGGAAACTGACACGACTGCGAACCCCTTCAATGACCGATACAGTTTCAAGCCACATTAGCAGCTGTGCTTGTGGTGTAGTGGTTATCACATCTGTTTAACACGCGGAAGGTCCCAGGTTCGATCCCTGGCAGGCACATGTCCTTTTTCTTTTTTGCCCGGCAGTCTGCAGCCTTGAAGGTAAACGCTCATGGCTCTAAAAACAGTGCTGATTGAATTACACGCACTAGCGGAAATTCGTTGGCCTGCGCAGCGTCGGCACTCGATTGCGCGCCGCAGTGCTTCATGCTCTCATGCCGCCCAACCGGTTGCAGGAAACTGACACGACTGCGAACCCCTTCAATGACCGATACAGTTTCAAGCCACATTAGCAGCTGTGCTTGTGGTGTAGTTTCTACTTCCGGCCACCGAGCGTGACGGACGCAGGATCATGAGCTCCGGCGGAGCGGCGACAGCGGCCCTTGCTGGCCGTGGAAACAGGATCGAGCGAAACGACGATACGGACTATCAGGTTATCTTGCCACAGCTGCCTACCGGACGTGTGGTTTTAACACACACTTTTTCTGCACGGCGATGTTCGTGTTAGGCCCTTTCGGGTCGAGTATTTTCGTGATGCGTTGGCCCAGGCTGGTATGCTCCCAGACGTGGTGGCTTTGGGGGCGTACCAAATCAACCGCGTTTGGGCTGTGACTTTCAAGACCGCTGAAGGAGCCAAGAGGCTTCTCGCCTTCAAGGAACTCAAAGTGAAAGGACGGCGATGTCTTATCATCGATCCGGAAGACCAACAAGTCAAGCTACAGCTCCACTGGATGCTGGAAAGCGTGGCCGACGAAGACATCCGGACGGCTTTTGCTGCGTTCGGGAAGGTAACAGAAGTTACACGGGAACGGTGGCGCGTCCAAGGCGTCCACGACAAGGGATCTACAACACGGACTGTGCTCCTAAAACTGAAACCTGATTTGAAGGTCGACGATCTGCCTCACCAGATACGTGTCGCCGGGGAGCTGGCCCTTGTTGTTGCGCCGGGGCGACCGATGCAGTGCTTGCACTGTCATGGCACGGGCCACGTTCGGCGAGAGTGTAAAGTGCCCCGGTGTTCGAAATGCAGGCGTTACGGCCACGCCGACAGCGACTGCGTCCGCACATACGCAGTGGCAACCGGACTGGCAATGGGAGTCGACACGACGGAGCACATTATGGACGTCGCCGAGACTGAAGAGGCGGCAAAGGGAACCGACGTGACGACGAAACCGGCGGTGACGACGCAGTCTTCGGGGCACCCGAGCAGCGTCGGAAACACGGCCAGCGGCGGTGGGAAGGAACCGGGGACGCAAATTCCTGCTGGGACAAATGAAGGGTCATCCAGCACGGGACCAGTCATCCGGCTAAAAATGTCGACTAACCACCGACCAGCGAGGAACAGATGGACCAGAGCGGCGCTCGTGTGACGACCGTCGCCGCCCCACCCAAGCGACCTCACGACCCGACCGACAACGAAGAGGACAAGCCCGCAGATGGCGGCGTTGAGGAGCCGCCAGCGAAAACAGGCCAGTTCAGGCGACCAACACTCAGGCCAACGCCCAACCTTGCGGCAGGCAAGAGGGTCGCCGAGAAGGCGCCTCCACTGCTTCCGCAGCAAAACCAGGCATCCGCTCCTGACGGCTCCGGTGGTGGCAACGGCGTCTAGCTTCGGGCTAGACGTGAAAGGTGAGCACGGTGCTCTCGGCGTCTTCACACGTTTTTAAATATGGCTTCTGCAAGCTTCTTGACTTTTGCAACGCTCAATGTCAGAGGTTTTGCCGCTAAGAGGAAGCAGAGCCAAGTGCACCGCATTTTAACAGATCATAATATCGATCTGCTTGCTATTCAGGAAACGAAAGTGGAATGGGAACAAGACACCAAGAGCATTGTGCAACGTTTTACGTCAAGATTCTATGCGGTCGTGAGCCATGCCGTCGGCACATCTGCCGGATGCATGGTGTTTATAAAAAAGCTGCCTAGCCTCGAGGTGCAGGAGTACACATCGTGCCCTTCGGGTCGTTGTGTAGTAGTGGATTTTGCTTTCGCCTGCTCTGAATGGCGACTAATTTGCGTTTACGCACCTAACGTGGGCGAGGATAGGGTAGCTTTTTTCGAGAGCATTCAGCGTTTCTTAGGCACAGAAAAACACCTGATATTGTTGGGAGATTTTAATTGTGTCTTGAGCGCGGCTGACAAAACCAGCACGCGGTCCTACCGCGATGAAAGCACCGAACTTCTCCGTCGCTTGATTGATAAGTTTGCATTGGAGGACGTGACTGAATGTGTGGTATACAAGCGCGGCATGATGTTCACGCACTTCCAACGAAGTAGCCATGCCCGCCTTGATAGAATATATGTATCGGTCGACCTTCATGTTTTGGCGCTTCTTAATCAGATCTTTCGTCACCTGAAATAGCTTCCCGGTATCTTTTCGAACTGTCCTACCGCCTACTTCTACTGCGCACTCCGTAATTATTGATGTCAGGTTATCTCGCATTGAATGAACATCAGGATCATCTTCCTCAGTTAAAGCCGAATATCTGTTTTGCAGCGCTATCCTAAACTCCTGTGCTTTCCCTCTTACGGCTAACTCGTTAATGGTCTTCTTCTTCGCTAGCTTCTTCCGTTCCCTCTTCAAGTCTAAGCTAATTCTAGACCTTACCATTCTATGGTCGCTGCAACGCACCCTTCCGAGGACGGCCACATCCTGAATGATGCCAGGTTTAGCGCATAGTATGAAGTCGATTTCATTTTTAATCTCACCATTGGGGCTCTTCCAGGTCCACTTCCTGTTTTCTCGTTTGCGGAAGAAGGTATTCATGATCCGTAAATTATTTCTATCCGCGAATTCGACTAATAACTCTCCCCTGCTATTTCTAGAGCCTATCCCATAGTCACCTACCGCGTGGTCGTCAGCCTGCTTCTTTCCCACCTTCGCATTGAAGTCGCCCATCAGTACAGTGTACTGCGATTTTGCTTTATTCATTGCTGATTCTACGTCCTCATAGAAGCTTTCAACGGTCTGGTCATCATGGCTGGATGTGGGTGCGTAGGCCTGCACCACTTTCAGCTTGTACCTCCTATTCAGCCTAATTACTATAGCTGCTACCCTCTCGTTAATACTGTAGAACTCCTCTACGTTGCCAGCTATATCCTTATTAATGAGGAAACCCACACCTAGTTCTCGTCTATCCTCTAACCCGCGATAGCACAGTATGTGTCCGTCCTTTAGCACTGAAGTAGGCGGTAGGACAGTTCGAAAAGATACCGGAAAGCTATCTCAGGTGACGAAAGATCTGATTAAGAAGCGCCAAAACATGAAGGCATCTAACACTACCGATAGAATAGAACTAACGGAGCTATCAAAGTTAATAAATAAGCGCAAGGTAGCCGACATAAGGAAGTTTAATATGGAGAGAATCGAGCATGCTATAAAGAACGGAGGTAGCCTAAAAACAGTGAAGAGGAAACTAGGCATAGGTAAAAACCAGATGTATGCATTAAGAGACAAGCAGGGCAATGTCATTAGCAATATGGATAAGATAGTTAACGTAGCCGAAGAGTTCTACACAGACCTGTACAGTAGCCAATGTAATCAGAGCGCTAATGAGAAAGAAAGCAGTGCACAGCAATGCGTCATCCCGCCAGTAACGAAAGATGAAGTAAAGAAAGCCTTAGAAGCAATGAAAAGGGGAAAAGCAGCTGGGGAGGATCAAGTAACAGCAGATCTGTTGAAGGATGGAGGGGACATCGTGCTAGAAAAACTAGCCACCCTGTATACGCAATGCCTTATGACCTCAACTGTACCAGAAGCTTGGAAGAATGCAAACATTATCTTAATTCATAAGAAGGGAGACGCCAAGGACTTGAAAAATTACAGGCCGATCAGCTTACTATCCGTTGCCTACAAAGTATTTACTAAGGTAATCGCTAATAGAGTCAGGGCAACGTTAGACTTTAATCAACCAAATGATCAGGCAGGCTTTCGTAAAGGATATTCCACAATAGATCATATTCACACTATCAATCAGGTGATAGAGAAATGCGCAGAATATAACCAACCTCTATATATAGCTTTCATTGATTACGAGAAAGCATTCGACTCAGTGGAAACCTCAGCAGTCATACAGGCATTGCGTAATCAGGGGGTAGAAGAGCCTTATGTCAAAATACTGGAAGATATATATAGCAACTGCACAGCTACTATAGTCCTCCATAAAGTCAGCAATAAAATTCCAATAAGGAAGGGCGTCAGGCAAGGAGACACGATCTCGCCAATGCTGTTCACCGCATGTTTGCAGGAGGTATTTCGAAGCCTGAATTGGGAACAGTTGGGAATAAGAATAAATGGAGAATACCTAAATAATCTGCGATTTGCTGATGACATTGCCTTGCTGAGTCACTCAGGAGGTGAACTGCAAATCATGATCAACGAGTTAGACAGGCAGAGCAGATCGATGGGTCTAAAAATTAACATGCAGAAAACCAAGGTAATGTTCAACAGCCTAGCAAGGGAACAACAGTTCACAATTGGCAGCGAAAGCCTAGAAATTGTGCCGGAATACGTCTACTTAGGGCAGGTAGTGACAGCTGATCCAGATCATGACAGGGAGATAACTAGAAGGATAAGAATGGGCTGGAGCGCATATGGCAAATTCTCGCAGATCATGAGTGGCAGTTTACCAATTTCCCTCAAGAGGAAAGTGTACAACAGCATAATCTTACCGGTACTCACCTACGGGGCAGAAACGTGGAGGCTAACGAAAAGAGTTCAGCTTAGGTTAAGGACAACGCAGCGAGCCATGGAAAGAAAAATGATAGGTGTAACGTTAAGAGATCGGAAGCGGGCAGAGTGGGTGAGGGAACAAACACGGGTTAATGACATCCTAGTCGAAATCAAGAGAAAGAAATGGGCTTGGGCAGGGCATGTAATGCGAAGGCAAGATAACCGCTGGTCCTTAAGGGTAACGGAGTGGGTTCCAAGAGAAAGTAAGCGTAGCAGGGGGCGGCAGAAGGTTAGGTGGGCGGATGAGATTAAGAAGTTTGCAGGCAAAGGGTGGATGCAGCTGGCAAAGGATAGGGTTAATTGGAGAGGCATGGGAGAGGCCTTTGCCCTGCAGTGGGTGTAGTAAGGCTGATGATGATGATGATGATGATCGGTCGACCTGTCGCCAAAGTGTCACAGCTACGATGTTGTTCCTGCAACTTTCTCGGACCACTGCTTGGTGAAATGTAGCATAGGCGCGGTAAAACGTAAAAACTCTTTCCAGTGGGACCTCTGGAAATTCAACAATAAGCTTCTGAAAGACGAAATTTTCACCGGGTTTGCAGCACAGGAAATTAATAAAATAACCGTTAATGGCAATCGAGCAGCTGGAGAAGAATGGGAAAGTTGCAAACAGCAGATAAAAGTGTATGCAATAGAAAGGGCCAGCTGCATACGTTTTCAAGAAAGGTTAAGCGAGGCACATTTGAAGTCCTTACTGGACAAGTTATTAGCTCAGGAATGCAAGGCACCGGGTGTTTTCAGTGAAGACGTCAGAAAAACCAAACAAAAGCTAGAAACGATAGAGGAAGAGCGATATCGCGGTGCACTTGTGCGCGCGAGAGCTGAGCAATTCGCCGCGAGCGAAACACCCACAAAACGGGCGTTAGGAATGGAAAGGGCGCACGCTCGGCGAAACCATGTCGCGGAAATTCAATGGGGCGGTGCCACTGCATCTGACGATGACAGCATAGCAAAGGCTTTTTTTGATTACTATCAAGCGCTTTTCGCTTCGAGGCATGTTGACATGGGAAGATTTAAGGAGATATTTTTAGGGGCCATGCCACGTATTGATGACGCAGACAGAATAAGGTTAGAGCTGCCAATTAGCGAACAAGAAGTGGAACAGGCTATTGATAAATTAAACTCAGGAATGTCGCCTGGGCCCGACGGCCTGAGCGCGGCTTTTTATAAAGCTTTCAAGAAGGAACTAGCACCGCTCCTCTCAGTGGTATTTAATGAAGCGTATGTGTTGCATGCTCTGCCTACATCATATGCATCCTCGCATACTGTGCTCATACCAAAAACCGATCAAACAGAAAAACTCAGACAGGTAACATCGTACAGGCCCATAGCCCTCACAAATGTCGACTACAAAATTTATATGAAGGTTCTTGCAGGCAGGCTACAGACCGTAACGCATAAAATAGTCGGACCTCACCAAACGTGTGGGATCAAGGGGCGTTCCATTGTTGAGAATATTCACAAGGCTAGGTGCGTGCTTGAGTGTTGTGACGCAATATATGCTCGGGTCGCAGTTCTTCAGATTGACCTTGAGAAGGCTTTTGACTGTGTGGCGCACGAATTGCTGCTTTGCATTCCACATTACATTAACGTTGGTTCTGTTATCAGAGAGGGTGTGGCCATGGCTTACCGTAACTGCACTACGAGGTTAATAGTAAACAAGACCTTGGGGGCCCCCATTAGTGTGCAGAGATCGGTACGCCAAGGCTGTCCCCTCAGCCCCCTGCTGTTTTGTATTTATATAGAAACCCTCTGCCTAAACATTATAGGAAATGAGGCTATTCATGGTTTTCGTGTACAGGCATCAGAAGTGAAGCTCTTAGCATACGCAGATGACGTTGCTGTTTTCTGCGTTAACCAAGATAGCAAGCAGGACAATCAAAACAGTAAAGGGTTTCAGTGAGATCACCGGAAGTTTGGTGAATCGGGGCAAGTGCCTGGGATTCTGGCACGGAGAATGGCCGTCAACTCCAGCTGCTTTCGCCACCGTTTCTTGGGTGACAACACCCGTGAAATACCGAGGTGTTCCACTCGAATTTTACAGGGACACTGAGCCTTTTTGGAAAACACAGGTTGAAGAACCGCGTGAGAAAGCCGAAAAATGGAAAAGTGCTAATTTGTCTGTATTTGCAAGAGCAACTGTGTGCAATTTGTTTTTGATAAGCAAGCTCTGGTACGTGATGCAAGTACTCCACTGCTCACGGTTAAATGTGCAAAAGCTGCACCGTATTTTCGCTGTCTTCATATGGGCCTCAAAATGGGAGAGGTGCAGCCGGACAAATTTGTTCAGGAGCGTCAAGGTAGGGGGACTTGGTCTGGGCCACTTGTTCATACGGCAGATAGTAAACAGATTTTTGTTCCTCCGATACGTTAAAGATCCCTTTCTACGTACTGTATGCCAAGTCAGGCTCGGGCGTGCTGTGCCAGATTTCATTGTTGGAACGGAGACTATGACTGGAGGTATTTTTGGTTTTCTTAAAGAGGTTGTGTTTAGCGTCAGGTTTTTGACGGCGAGATTTTCAAAAAATTATTTAAGTGGTGTTCAGCGGAAAACATTGTACAAGGATGTATGTGACGTGTTATTGCCGGAACCAATGTACAGGGCAATATGCTCCGGAGGCCCAGGCAGAGATGTCCTGAAACGGGTGAAAAAAAATGCAGGTACCACCGGGAACAAAAAATTTCTTCTTCAAGCTTCACACCGGGACTCTGTCTGTAAAATCTTTCCAAGAAAAAAAGGGGTTTTACCTACCTTGGGGATCCCACTGCCTTATATGTAAACAACCAGAAACAATCGACCACGTTTTCTTGCACTGTTGGGAAGGGGTATATTTTTGGGACGTCCTTCAAAGGACCATCAAAAAAGAATTACCATTGGATCCGTATGGAATCCGATTCCTGCCTACAGCAAAAGAAGATGGCATGCCGTTGGATTTAGTAATGCTCGCGGGCCTCCATAGCATATGGCGCTCCCGAATGGCAGGCTTTCATTGTGACCCGGATGCGCGGCCTGCGCGATTGTATTTCCGTGAGACAATGCACAAGTTCATCGAGGTGCTGAAAACACAAGCATCTCCCCCTGAGTGGCTTTCAAAGCTCGAACCTTTGACGGAACTCAGGGAATTTTAAACTGACAAGGCCTGGCCCTCTGGGGGCTGTAGGCTACCTTTTTGTAGTTTGGGTGTCTACCCGTGTATGCTTTTTGTTGTATTTTGTCGAAGCCCGGCAATAAAAAAAAAGTGCTTGTGGTGTAGTGGTTATCACATCCGCCTAACACGCGGAAGGTCCCAGGTTCGATCCCTGGCAGGCACATGTCCTTTTTCTTTTTTGCCCGGCAGTCTGCAGCCTTGAAGGTAAACGCTCATGGCTCTAAAAACAGTGCTGATTGAATTACACGCACTAGCGGAAATTCGTTGGCCTGCGCAGCGTCGGCACTCGATTGCGCGCCGCAGTGCTTCATGGTCTCATGCCGCCCAACCGGTTGCAGGAAACTGACACGACTGCGAACCCCTTCAATGACCGATACAGTTTCAAGCCACATTAGCAGCTGTGCTTGTGGTGTAGTGGTTATCACATCCGCCTAACACGCGGAAGGTCCCAGGTTCGATCCCTGGCAGGTACATGTCCTTTTTCTTTTTTGCCCGGCAATCTGCAGCCTTGAAGGTAAACGCTCATGGCTCTAAAAACAGTGCTGATTGAATTACACGCACTAGCGGAAATTCGTTGGCCTGCGCAGCGTCGGCACTCGATTGCGCGCCGCAGTGCTTCATGGTCTCATGCCGCCCAACCGGTTGCAGGAAACTGACACGACTGCGAACCCCTTCAATGACCGATACAGTTTCAAGCCACATTAGCAGCTGTGCTTGTGGTGTAGTGGTTATCACATCCGCCTAACACGCGGAAGGTCCCAGGTTCGATCCCTGGCAGGCACATGTCCTTTTTCTTTTTTGCCCGGCAGTCTGCAGCCTTGAAGGTAAACGCTCATGGCTCTAAAAACAGTGCTGATTGAATTACACGCACTAGCGGAAATTCGTTGGCCTGCGCAGCGTCGGCACTCGATTGCGCGCCGCAGTGCTTCATGCTCTCATGCCGCCCAACCGGTTGCAGGAAACTGACACGACTGCGAACCCCTTCAATGACCGATACAGTTTCAAGCCACATTAGCAGCTGTGCTTGTGGTGTAGTGGTTATCACATCCGCCTAACACGCGGAAGGTCCCAGGTTCGATCCCTGGCAGGCACATGTCCTTTTTCTTTTTTGCCCGGCAGTCTGCAGCCTTGAAGGTAAACGCTCATGGCTCTAAAAACAGTGCTGATTGAATTACACGCACTAGCGGAAATTCGTTGGCCTGCGCAGCGTCGGCACTCGATTGCGCGCCGCAGTGCTTCATGCTCTCATGCCGCCCAACCGGTTGCAGGAAACTGACACGACTGCGAACCCCTTCAATGACCGATACAGTTTCAAGCCACATTAGCAGCTGTGCTTGTGGTGTAGTGGTTATCACATCCGCCTAACACGCGGAAGGTCCCAGGTTCGATCCCTGGCAGGCACATGTCCTTTTTCTTTTTTGCCCGGCAGTCTGCAGCCTTGAAGGTAAACGCTCATGGCTCTAAAAACAGTGCTGATTGAATTACACGCACTAGCGGAAATTCGTTGGCCTGCGCAGCGTCGGCACTCGATTGCGCGCCGCAGTGCTTCATGGTCTCATGCCGCCCAACCGGTTGCAGGAAACTGACACGACTGCGAACCCCTTCAATGACCGATACAGTTTCAAGCCGCATTAGCAGCTGTGCTTGTGGTGTAGTGGTTATCACATCCGCCTAACACGCGGAAGGTCCCAGGTTCGATCCCTGGCAGGCACATGTCCTTTTTCTTTTTTGCCCGGCAGTCTGCAGCCTTGAAGGTAAACGCTCATGGCTCTAAAAACAGTGCTGATTGAATTACACGCACTAGCGGAAATTCGTTGGCCTGCGCAGCGTCGGCACTCGATTGCGCGCCGCAGTGCTTCATGGTCTCATGCCGCCCAACCGGTTGCAGGAAACTGACACGACTGCGAACCCCTTCAATGACCGATACAGTTTCAAGCCACATTAGCAGCTGTGCTTGTGGTGTAGTGGTTATCACATCCGCCTAACACGCGGAAGGTCCCAGGTTCGATCCCTGGCAGGCACATGTCCTTTTACTTTTTTGCCCGGCAGTCTGCAGCCTTGAAGGTAAACGCTCATGGCTCTAAAAACAGTGCTGATTGAATTACACGCACTAGCGGAAATTCGTTGGCCTGCGCAGCGTCGGCACTCGATTGCGCGCCGCAGTGCTTCATGGTCTCATGCCGCCCAACCGGTTGCAGGAAACTGACACGACTGCGAACCCCTTCAATGACCGATACAGTTTCAAGCCACATTAGCAGCTGTGCTTGTGGTGTAGTGGTTATCACATCCGCCTAACACGCGGAAGGTCCCAGGTTCGATCCCTGGCAGGCACATGTCCTTTTACTTTTTTGCCCGGCAGTCTGCAGCCTTGAAGGTAAACGCTCATGGCTCTAAAAACAGTGCTGATTGAATTACACGCACTAGCGGAAATTCGTTGGCCTGCGCAGCGTCGGCACTCGATTGCGCGCCGCAGTGCTTCATGCTCTCATGCCGCCCAACCGGTTGCAGGAAACTGACACGACTGCGAACCCCTTCAATGACCGATACAGTTTCAAGCCACATTAGCAGCTGTGCTTGTGGTGTAGTGGTTATCACATCCGCCTAACACGCGGAAGGTCCCAGGTTCGATCCCTGGCAGGCACATGTCCTTTTACTTTTTTGCCCGGCAGTCTGCAGCCTTGAAGGTAAACGCTCATGGCTCTAAAAACAGTGCTGATTGAATTACACGCACTAGCGGAAATTCGTTGGCCTGCGCAGCGTCGGCACTCGATTGCGCGCCGCAGTGCTTCATGCTCTCATGCCGCCCAACCGGTTGCAGGAAACTGACACGACTGCGAACCCCTTCAATGACCGATACAGTTTCAAGCCACATTAGCAGCTGTGCTTGTGGTGTAGTGGTTATCACATCCGCCTAACACGCGGAAGGTCCCAGGTTCGATCCCTGGCAGGCACATGTCCTTTTTCTTTTTTGCCCGGCAGTCTGCAGCCTTGAAGGTAAACGCTCATGGCTCTAAAAACAGTGCTGATTGAATTACACGCACTAGCGGAAATTCGTTGGCCTGCGCAGCGTCGGCACTCGATTGCGCGCCGCAGTGCTTCATGCTCTCATGCCGCCCAACCGGTTGCAGGAAACTGACACGACTGCGAACCCCTTCAATGACCGATACAGTTTCAAGCCGCATTAGCAGCTGTGCTTGTGGTGTAGTGGTTATCACATCCGCCTAACACGCGGAAGGTCCCAGGTTCGATCCCTGGCAGGCACATGTCCTTTTCTTTTTTGCCCGGCAGTCTGCAGCCTTGAAGGTAAACGCTCATGGCTCTAAAAACAGTGCTGATTGAATTACACGCACTAGCGGAAATTCGTTGGCCTGCGCAGCGTCGGCACTCGATTGCGCGCCGCAGTGCTTCATGCTCTCATGCCGCCCAACCGGTTGCAGGAAACTGACACGACTGCGAACCCCTTCAATGACCGATACAGTTTCAAGCCACATTAGCAGCTGTGCTTGTGGTGTAGTGGTTATCACATCCGCCTAACACGCGGAAGGTCCCAGGTTCGATCCCTGGCAGGCACATGTCCTTTTCTTTTTTGCCCGGCAGTCTGCAGCCTTGAAGGTAAACGCTCATGGCTCTAAAAACAGTGCTGATTGAATTACACGCACTAGCGGAAATTCGTTGGCCTGCGCAGCGTCGGCACTCGATTGCGCGCCGCAGTGCTTCATGGTCTCATGCCGCCCAACCGGTTGCAGGAAACTGACACGACTGCGAACCCCTTCAATGACCGATACAGTTTCAAGCCACATTAGCAGCTGTGCTTGTGGTGTAGTGGTTATCACATCCGCCTAACACGCGGAAGGTCCCAGGTTCGATCCCTGGCAGGTACATGTCCTTTTTCTTTTTTGCCCGGCAATCTGCAGCCTTGAAGGTAAACGCTCATGGCTCTAAAAACAGTGCTGATTGAATTACACGCACTAGCGGAAATTCGTTGGCCTGCGCAGCGTCGGCACTCGATTGCGCGCCGCAGTGCTTCATGGTCTCATGCCGCCCAACCGGTTGCAGGAAACTGACACGACTGCGAACCCCTTCAATGACCGATACAGTTTCAAGCCACATTAGCAGCTGTGCTTGTGGTGTAGTGGTTATCACATCCGCCTAACACGCGGAAGGTCCCAGGTTCGATCCCTGGCAGGCACATGTCCTTTTCTTTTTTGCCCGGCAGTCTGCAGCCTTGAAGGTAAACGCTCATGGCTCTAAAAACAGTGCTGATTGAATTACACGCACTAGCGGAAATTCGTTGGCCTGCGCAGCGTCGGCACTCGATTGCGCGCCGCAGTGCTTCATGCTCTCATGCCGCCCAACCGGTTGCAGGAAACTGACACGACTGCGAACCCCTTCAATGACCGATACAGTTTCAAGCCACATTAGCAGCTGTGCTTGTGGTGTAGTGGTTATCACATCCGCCTAACACGCGGAAGGTCCCAGGTTCGATCCCTGGCAGGCACATGTCCTTTTTCTTTTTTGCCCGGCAGTCTGCAGCCTTGAAGGTAAACGCTCATGGCTCTAAAAACAGTGCTGATTGAATTACACGCACTAGCGGAAATTCGTTGGCCTGCGCAGCGTCGGCACTCGATTGCGCGCCGCAGTGCTTCATGCTCTCATGCCGCCCAACCGGTTGCAGGAAACTGACACGACTGCGAACCCCTTCAATGACCGATACAGTTTCAAGCCACATTAGCAGCTGTGCTTGTGGTGTAGTGGTTATCACATCCGCCTAACACGCGGAAGGTCCCAGGTTCGATCCCTGGCAGGCACATGTCCTTTTTCTTTTTTGCCCGGCAGTCTGCAGCCTTGAAGGTAAACGCTCATGGCTCTAAAAACAGTGCTGATTGAATTACACGCACTAGCGGAAATTCGTTGGCCTGCGCAGCGTCGGCACTCGATTGCGCGCCGCAGTGCTTCATGCTCTCATGCCGCCCAACCGGTTGCAGGAAACTGACACGACTGCGAACCCCTTCAATGACCGATACAGTTTCAAGCCACATTAGCAGCTGTGCTTGTGGTGTAGTGGTTATCACATCCGCCTAACACGCGGAAGGTCCCAGGTTCGATCCCTGGCAGGCACATGTCCTTTTTCTTTTCTGCCCGGCAGTCTGCAGCCTTGAAGGTAAACGCTCATGGCTCTAAAAACAGTGCTGATTGAATTACACGCACTAGCGGAAATTCGTTGGCCTGCGCAGCGTCGGCACTCGATTGCGCGCCGCAGTGCTTCATGCTCTCATGCCGCCCAACCGGTTGCAGGAAACTGACACGACTGCGAACCCCTTCAATGACCGATACAGTTTCAAGCCACATTAGCAGCTGTGCTTGTGGTGTAGTGGTTATCACATCCGCCTAACACGCGGAAGGTCCCAGGTTCGATCCCTGGCAGGCACATGTCCTTTTTCTTTTTGCCCGGCAGTCTGCAGCCTTGAAGGTAAACGCTCATGGCTCTAAAAACAGTGCTGATTGAATTACACGCACTAGCGGAAATTCGTTGGCCTGCGCAGCGTCGGCACTCGATTGCGCGCCGCAGTGCTTCATGCTCTCATGCCGCCCAACCGGTTGCAGGAAACTGACACGACTGCGAACCCCTTCAATGACCGATACAGTTTCAAGCCACATTAGCAGCTGTGCTTGTGGTGTAGTGGTTATCACATCCGCCTAACACGCGGAAGGTCCCAGGTTCGATCCCTGGCAGGCACATGTCCTTTTTCTTTTTTGCCCGGCAGTCTGCAGCCTTGAAGGTAAACGCTCATGGCTCTAAAAACAGTGCTGATTGAATTACACGCACTAGCGGAAATTCGTTGGCCTGCGCAGCGTCGGCACTCGATTGCGCGCCGCAGTGCTTCATGCTCTCATGCCGCCCAACCGGTTGCAGGAAACTGACACGACTGCGAACCCCTTCAATGACCGATACAGGTTCAAGCCACATTAGCAGCTGTGCTTGTGGCCAATCAGCGTAAGCGAAGGGGGAAGAGCAATCGAAGAGCTGAGTGCCGGAAAATCTCCCGGTCCTGACGGCTTAGGTAGTGAATTTTATAAGAAGTTCAAAGCCGAACTCACCCAAGCTCTCCACTGCGTCTTCACCGAAATTTATGAGACAAAGAAAATGCCACCATCATTTAAAACAGCACACGTGGTTTTAATACCCAAGAGTGAGGACCAGGCTAAACTTCTGTCCGTTGGGGCTTATCGGCCGATAAGCCTAACCAACGTTGACTATAAAGTGTTTATGAAGATTCTTGCCAACAGACTGCAAAAGGTCATAAAGGACCTTGTAGGGCCCCACCAAACGTGCGGTATTAAAGGTCGCACCATTGGAACAAATGTGCACATTGCTAGAACTGTTCTTGAATGCTGCGATGCCTTCGGGGGCCGAGTTGCCATGATACAGCTTGACCTTGCAAAGGCCTTCGATCGAGTGTCGCATGACATTCTTTTCGCCATTCTAGAATATGCCAACGTCGGCTCTGTGATAATACAAGGTGTACAGATGGCGTACGACAACTGTGTTACCCGAATTATAGTGAACAAACAGCTGACTGAACCTGTACCTGTGTGTTCTTCGGTCAGGCAGGGTTGCCCGCTCTCGCCTTTGCTCTTTGCGATCTACCTTGAGCCTTTTCTGTTATCACTGTTGCACAATGATGGGATCTGCGGTTTCACTCTTCTGTCGGCGCAAGTAAAAGTGCTTGCTTACGCTGATGATATTGCTGTTTTTTGCGCGGATCAAGAAAGCGTTAAAGAAGTTGTGAAAGTCGCGGGGGAATATTGCAAAAAGACTGGGTCCGAAATTAACTGGGATAAGTGCATAGGTTTTTGGCACGGTGATTGGGACAGCACACCTGCCGTGTTTGCTAACATGAAATGGACGACCGCCCCTGCGAAGTACTTGGGGGTACCCTTGGAGCACTATAAAAGCAGTACGGAGTTGTGGGGTGAGATAACGCAGAGTGCAAGGAGAAAAGCGGATGGCTGGAAAGGACGTGACCTTTCTGTTTTCGCGCGCGCAAGTGTGTGCAATGTATTTTTAATAGCCAGAATTTGGTATATATTGCAGTTCGTGCTCATTACCCGAGCAAACCTGCAGAAGCTGCATAGAGAGTTTGCTGTCTTTATTTGGAGCTCAAATTGGGAGCGAACAAGTCGAGTTAATCTGTTCCTTCCGGTCAAAAGGGGCGGCCTTGGTCTTTCTAATTTGTTTCTGAAGCAAGTTGTCTCAAGATTTTTGTTTCTACGTGATCAAACCGATCCCTTGTTGCGCACAATGTTGCAGGTGCGCTTAGGCAACGTGTTGCCGGAATTTGTTGTGTCCAGTTACCCGGCCACGAATCGTGCTGTAACAGGTTTTTTGCGTGAAGTTGTGGCAGCCTTTCGCACTTTGAGCGCTCACTTTTCTACACAGTATCTATCTGCTGTACCCAGGAAAAAACTGTACAAAGATTTGCTAGATATATTTATACCTGCTCCCTTATACCGTTCCTTTTGCTGCGGAGGCCCAGGCAAAGATGTGTTAAAGCGAGTTAAGAAGATGCCGGTAAGACCGACTGTCAAATCCTATTTCTTTAAACTTCATACCGGTACCCTTCCGGTGAAAACATGGCTAAACGATAAAGGCATTTTTGTGCCCTGGACCACCGACTGCATACTCTGCAAAAAACCCGAGACCATCGAATATGTGTTTATCGACTGCTGGGACCCGGTTTTCCATTGGGACATCTTGCAAAGAACATTGAAGAAAGAACTACCTGTAACTCCTTATGGCATCCGGTTTCTACCTATAGAAAGTGAGGAGGTTCCTTACGACATGTTTATGCTACTGGGCCTCCACAGCATCTGGAAAACGAGAATGGCGGCCAGGCACGCCGACGCAAATGTGCGACCAGTGAGAGAAAACTTTATAGAAAGTGCAGTTTTCCTGAGAGATGTTCTCCGCAGTCAACCCCAGCCGCCGGACTGGGTGGCAGTTATGGATGAACTGATTAACACGAAAAAGTTTTAACCCATTGTCTCGGCCAAAGTGTGGCTAGAGATTTTTATGTATTGTTTACCGGTAATAAAGAAAAAAAAGTGCTTGTGGTGTAGTGGTTATCACATCCGCCTAACACGCGGAAGGTCCCAGGTTCGATCCCTGGCAGGCACATGTCCTTTTTCTTTTTTGCCCGGCAGTCTGCAGCCTTGAAGGTAAACTCTCATGGCTCTAAAAACAGTGCTGATTGAATTACACGCACTAGCGGAAATTCGTTGGCCTGCGCAGCGTCGGCACTCGATTGCGCGCCGCAGTGCTTCATGCTCTCATGCTGCCCAACCGGTTGCAGGAAACTGACAGGACTGCGAACCCCTTCAATGATTGATACAGTTTCAAGCCACATTAGCAGCTGTGCTTGTGGTGTAGTGGTTATCACATCCGCCTAACACGCGGAAGGTCCCAGGTTCGATCCCTGGCAGGCACATGTCCTTTTTCTTTTTTGCCCGGCAGTCTGCAGCCTTGAAGGTAAACTCTCATGGCTCTAAAAACAGTGCTGATTGAATTACACGCACTAGCGGAAATTCGTTGGCCTGCGCAGCGTCGGCACTCGATTGCGCGCCGCAGTGCTTCATGCTCTCATGCTGCCCAACCGGTTGCAGGAAACTGACAGGACTGCGAACCCCTTCAATGATTGATACAGTTTCAAGCCACATTAGCAGCTGTGCTTGTGGTGTAGTGGTTATCACATCCGCCTAACACGCGGAAGGTCCCAGGTTCGATCCCTGGCAGGCACATGTCCTTTTTCTTTTTTGCCCGGCAGTCTGCAGCCTTGAAGGTAAACTCTCATGGCTCTAAAAACAGTGCTGATTGAATTACACGCACTAGCGGAAATTCGTTGGCCTGCGCTGCGTCGGCACTCGATTGCGCGCCGCAGTGCTTCATGCTCTCATGCTGCCCAACCGGTTGCAGGAAACTGACAGGACTGCGAACCCCTGCAATGATTGATACAGTTTCAAGCCACATTAGCAGCTGTGCTTGTGGTGTAGTGGTTATCACATCCGCCTAACACGCGGAAGGTCCCAGGTTCGATCCCTGGCAGGCACATGTCCTTTTTCTTTTTTGCCCGGCAGTCTGCAGCCTTGAAGGTAAACTCTCATGGCTCTAAAAACAGTGCTGATTGAATTACACGCACTAGCGGAAATTCGTTGGCCTGCGCTGCGTCGGCACTCGATTGCGCGCCGCAGTGCTTCATGCTCTCATGCTGCCCAACCGGTTGCAGGAAACTGACAGGACTGCGAACCCCTGCAATGATTGATACAGTTTCAAGCCACATTAGCAGCTGTGCTTGTGGTGTAGTGGTTATCACATCCGCCTAACACGCGGAAGGTCCCAGGTTCGATCCCTGGCAGGCACATGTCCTTTTTCTTTTTTGCCCGGCAGTCTGCAGCCTTGAAGGTAAACTCTCATGGCTCTAAAAACAGTGCTGATTGAATTACACGCACTAGCGGAAATTCGTTGGCCTGCGCTGCGTCGGCACTCGATTGCGCGCCGCAGTGCTTCATGCTCTCATGCTGCCCAACCGGTTGCAGGAAACTGACAGGACTGCGAACCCCTTCAATGATTGATACAGTTTCAAGCCACATTAGCAGCTGTGCTTGTGGTGTAGTGGTTATCACATCCGCCTAACACGCGGAAGGTCCCAGGTTCGATCCCTGGCAGGCACATGTCCTTTTTCTTTTTTGCCCGGCAGTCTGCAGCCTTGAAGGTAAACTCTCATGGCTCTAAAAACAGTGCTGATTGAATTACACGCACTAGCGGAAATTCGTTGGCCTGCGCTGCGTCGGCACTCGATTGCGCGCCGCAGTGCTTCATGCTCTCATGCTGCCCAACCGGTTGCAGGAAACTGACAGGACTGCGAACCCCTGCAATGATTGATACAGTTTCAAGCCACATTAGCAGCTGTGCTTGTGGTGTAGTGGTTATCACATCCGCCTAACACGCGGAAGGTCCCAGGTTCGATCCCTGGCAGGCACATGTCCTTTTTCTTTTTTGCCCGGCAGTCTGCAGCCTTGAAGGTAAACTCTCATGGCTCTAAAAACAGTGCTGATTGAATTACACGCACTAGCGGAAATTCGTTGGCCTGCGCTGCGTCGGCACTCGATTGCGCGCCGCAGTGCTTCATGCTCTCATGCTGCCCAACCGGTTGCAGGAAACTGACAGGACTGCGAACCCCTTCAATGATTGATACAGTTTCAAGCCACATTAGCAGCTGTGCTTGTGGTGTAGTGGTTATCACATCCGCCTAACACGCGGAAGGTCCCAGGTTCGATCCCTGGCAGGCACATGTCCTTTTTCTTTTTTGCCCGGCAGTCTGCAGCCTTGAAGGTAAACTCTCATGGCTCTAAAAACAGTGCTGATTGAATTACACGCACTAGCGGAAATTCGTTGGCCTGCGCTGCGTCGGCACTCGATTGCGCGCCGCAGTGCTTCATGCTCTCATGCTGCCCAACCGGTTGCAGGAAACTGACAGGACTGCGAACCCCTTCAATGATTGATACAGTTTCAAGCCACATTAGCAGCTGTGCTTGTGGTGTAGTGGTTATCACATCCGCCTAACACGCGGAAGGTCCCAGGTTCGATCCCTGGCAGGCACATGTCCTTTTTCTTTTTTGCCCGGCAGTCTGCAGCCTTGAAGGTAAACTCTCATGGCTCTAAAAACAGTGCTGATTGAATTACACGCACTAGCGGAAATTCGTTGGCCTGCGCTGCGTCGGCACTCGATTGCGCGCCGCAGTGCTTCATGCTCTCATGCTGCCCAACCGGTTGCAGGAAACTGACAGGACTGCGAACCCCTTCAATGATTGATACAGTTTCAAGCCACATTAGCAGCTGTGCTTGTGGTGTAGTGGTTATCACATCCGCCTAACACGCGGAAGGTCCCAGGTTCGATCCCTGGCAGGCACATGTCCTTTTTCTTTTTTGCCCGGCAGTCTGCAGCCTTGAAGGTAAACTCTCATGGCTCTAAAAACAGTGCTGATTGAATTACACGCACTAGCGGAAATTCGTTGGCCTGCGCTGCGTCGGCACTCGATTGCGCGCCGCAGTGCTTCATGCTCTCATGCTGCCCAACCGGTTGCAGGAAACTGACAGGACTGCGAACCCCTTCAATGATTGATACAGTTTCAAGCCACATTAGCAGCTGTGCTTGTGGTGTAGTGGTTATCACATCCGCCTAACACGCGGAAGGTCCCAGGTTCGATCCCTGGCAGGCACATGTCCTTTTTCTTTTTTGCCCGGCAGTCTGCAGCCTTGAAGGTAAACTCTCATGGCTCTAAAAACAGTGCTGATTGAATTACACGCACTAGCGGAAATTCGTTGGCCTGCGCTGCGTCGGCACTCGATTGCGCGCCGCAGTGCTTCATGCTCTCATGCTGCCCAACCGGTTGCAGGAAACTGACAGGACTGCGAACCCCTTCAATGATTGATACAGTTTCAAGCCACATTAGCAGCTGTGCTTGTGGTGTAGTGGTTATCACATCCGCCTAACACGCGGAAGGTCCCAGGTTCGATCCCTGGCAGGCACATGTCCTTTTTCTTTTTTGCCCGGCAGTCTGCAGCCTTGAAGGTAAACTCTCATGGCTCTAAAAACAGTGCTGATTGAATTACACGCACTAGCGGAAATTCGTTGGCCTGCGCTGCGTCGGCACTCGATTGCGCGCCGCAGTGCTTCATGCTCTCATGCTGCCCAACCGGTTGCAGGAAACTGACAGGACTGCGAACCCCTTCAATGATTGATACAGTTTCAAGCCACATTAGCAGCTGTGCTTGTGGTGTAGTGGTTATCACATCCGCCTAACACGCGGAAGGTCCCAGGTTCGATCCCTGGCAGGCACATGTCCTTTTTCTTTTTTGCCCGGCAGTCTGCAGCCTTGAAGGTAAACTCTCATGGCTCTAAAAACAGTGCTGATTGAATTACACGCACTAGCGGAAATTCGTTGGCCTGCGCTGCGTCGGCACTCGATTGCGCGCCGCAGTGCTTCATGCTCTCATGCTGCCCAACCGGTTGCAGGAAACTGACAGGACTGCGAACCCCTTCAATGATTGATACAGTTTCAAGCCACATTAGCAGCTGTGCTTGTGGTGTAGTGGTTATCACATCCGCCTAACACGCGGAAGGTCCCAGGTTCGATCCCTGGCAGGCACATGTCCTTTTTCTTTTTTGCCCGGCAGTCTGCAGCCTTGAAGGTAAACTCTCATGGCTCTAAAAACAGTGCTGATTGAATTACACGCACTAGCGGAAATTCGTTGGCCTGCGCTGCGTCGGCACTCGATTGCGCGCCGCAGTGCTTCATGCTCTCATGCTGCCCAACCGGTTGCAGGAAACTGACAGGACTGCGAACCCCTTCAATGATTGATACAGTTTCAAGCCACATTAGCAGCTGTGCTTGTGGTGTAGTGGTTATCACATCCGCCTAACACGCGGAAGGTCCCAGGTTCGATCCCTGGCAGGCACATGTCCTTTTTCTTTTTTGCCCGGCAGTCTGCAGCCTTGAAGGTACACTCTCATGGCTCTAAAAACAGTGCTGATTGAATTACACGCACTAGCGGAAATTCGTTGGCCTGCGCTGCGTCGGCACTCGATTGCGCGCCGCAGTGCTTCATGCTCTCATGCTGCCCAACCGGTTGCAGGAAACTGACAGGACTGCGAACCCCTTCAATGATTGATACAGTTTCAAGCCACATTAGCAGCTGTGCTTGTGGTGTAGTGGTTATCACATCCGCCTAACACGCGGAAGGTCCCAGGTTCGATCCCTGGCAGGCACATGTCCTTTTTCTTTTTTGCCCGGCAGTCTGCAGCCTTGAAGGTAAACTCTCATGGCTCTAAAAACAGTGCTGATTGAATTACACGCACTAGCGGAAATTCGTTGGCCTGCGCTGCGTCGGCACTCGATTGCGCGCCGCAGTGCTTCATGCTCTCATGCTGCCCAACCGGTTGCAGGAAACTGACAGGACTGCGAACCCCTTCAATGATTGATACAGTTTCAAGCCACATTAGCAGCTGTGCTTGTGGTGTAGTGGTTATCACATCCGCCTAACACGCGGAAGGTCCCAGGTTCGATCCCTGGCAGGCACATGTCCTTTTTCTTTTTTGCCCGGCAGTCTGCAGCCTTGAAGGTAAACTCTCATGGCTCTAAAAACAGTGCTGATTGAATTACACGCACTAGCGGAAATTCGTTGGCCTGCGCTGCGTCGGCACTCGATTGCGCGCCGCAGTGCTTCATGCTCTCATGCTGCCCAACCGGTTGCAGGAAACTGACAGGACTGCGAACCCCTTCAATGATTGATACAGTTTCAAGCCACATTAGCAGCTGTGCTTGTGGTGTAGTGGTTATCACATCCGCCTAACACGCGGAAGGTCCCAGGTTCGATCCCTGGCAGGCACATGTCCTTTTTCTTTTTTGCCCGGCAGTCTGCAGCCTTGAAGGTAAACTCTCATGGCTCTAAAAACAGTGCTGATTGAATTACACGCACTAGCGGAAATTCGTTGGCCTGCGCTGCGTCGGCACTCGATTGCGCGCCGCAGTGCTTCATGCTCTCATGCTGCCCAACCGGTTGCAGGAAACTGACAGGACTGCGAACCCCTTCAATGATTGATACAGTTTCAAGCCACATTAGCAGCTGTGCTTGTGGTGTAGTGGTTATCACATCCGCCTAACACGCGGAAGGTCCCAGGTTCGATCCCTGGCAGGCACATGTCCTTTTTCTTTTTTGCCCGGCAGTCTGCAGCCTTGAAGGTACACTCTCATGGCTCTAAAAACAGTGCTGATTGAATTACACGCACTAGCGGAAATTCGTTGGCCTGCGCTGCGTCGGCACTCGATTGCGCGCCGCAGTGCTTCATGCTCTCATGCTGCCCAACCGGTTGCAGGAAACTGACAGGACTGCGAACCCCTTCAATGATTGATACAGTTTCAAGCCACATTAGCAGCTGTGCTTGTGGTGTAGTGGTTATCACATCCGCCTAACACGCGGAAGGTCCCAGGTTCGATCCCTGGCAGGCACATGTCCTTTTTCTTTTTTGCCCGGCAGTCTGCAGCCTTGAAGGTAAACTCTCATGGCTCTAAAAACAGTGCTGATTGAATTACACGCACTAGCGGAAATTCGTTGGCCTGCGCTGCGTCGGCACTCGATTGCGCGCCGCAGTGCTTCATGCTCTCATGCTGCCCAACCGGTTGCAGGAAACTGACAGGACTGCGAACCCCTTCAATGATTGATACAGTTTCAAGCCACATTAGCAGCTGTGCTTGTGGTGTAGTGGTTATCACATCCGCCTAACACGCGGAAGGTCCCAGGTTCGATCCCTGGCAGGCACATGTCCTTTTTCTTTTTTGCCCGGCAGTCTGCAGCCTTGAAGGTACACTCTCATGGCTCTAAAAACAGTGCTGATTGAATTACACGCACTAGCGGAAATTCGTTGGCCTGCGCTGCGTCGGCACTCGATTGCGCGCCGCAGTGCTTCATGCTCTCATGCTGCCCAACCGGTTGCAGGAAACTGACAGGACTGCGAACCCCTTCAATGATTGATACAGTTTCAAGCCACATTAGCAGCTGTGCTTGTGGTGTAGTGGTTATCACATCCGCCTAACACGCGGAAGGTCCCAGGTTCGATCCCTGGCAGGCACATGTCCTTTTTCTTTTTTGCCCGGCAGTCTGCAGCCTTGAAGGTACACTCTCATGGCTCTAAAAACAGTGCTGATTGAATTACACGCACTAGCGGAAATTCGTTGGCCTGCGCTGCGTCGGCACTCGATTGCGCGCCGCAGTGCTTCATGCTCTCATGCTGCCCAACCGGTTGCAGGAAACTGACAGGACTGCGAACCCCTTCAATGATTGATACAGTTTCAAGCCACATTAGCAGCTGTGCTTGTGGTGTAGTGGTTATCACATCCGCCTAACACGCGGAAGGTCCCAGGTTCGATCCCTGGCAGGCACATGTCCTTTTTCTTTTTTGCCCGGCAGTCTGCAGCCTTGAAGGTAAACTCTCATGGCTCTAAAAACAGTGCTGATTGAATTACACGCACTAGCGGAAATTCGTTGGCCTGCGCTGCGTCGGCACTCGATTGCGCGCCGCAGTGCTTCATGCTCTCATGCTGCCCAACCGGTTGCAGGAAACTGACAGGACTGCGAACCCCTTCAATGATTGATACAGTTTCAAGCCACATTAGCAGCTGTGCTTGTGGTGTAGTGGTTATCACATCCGCCTAACACGCGGAAGGTCCCAGGTTCGATCCCTGGCAGGCACATGTCCTTTTTCTTTTTTGCCCGGCAGTCTGCAGCCTTGAAGGTACACTCTCATGGCTCTAAAAACAGTGCTGATTGAATTACACGCACTAGCGGAAATTCGTTGGCCTGCGCTGCGTCGGCACTCGATTGCGCGCCGCAGTGCTTCATGCTCTCATGCTGCCCAACCGGTTGCAGGAAACTGACAGGACTGCGAACCCCTTCAATGATTGATACAGTTTCAAGCCACATTAGCAGCTGTGCTTGTGGTGTAGTGGTTATCACATCCGCCTAACACGCGGAAGGTCCCAGGTTCGATCCCTGGCAGGCACATGTCCTTTTTCTTTTTTGCCCGGCAGTCTGCAGCCTTGAAGGTACACTCTCATGGCTCTAAAAACAGTGCTGATTGAATTACACGCACTAGCGGAAATTCGTTGGCCTGCGCTGCGTCGGCACTCGATTGCGCGCCGCAGTGCTTCATGCTCTCATGCTGCCCAACCGGTTGCAGGAAACTGACAGGACTGCGAACCCCTTCAATGATTGATACAGTTTCAAGCCACATTAGCAGCTGTGCTTGTGGTGTAGTGGTTATCACATCCGCCTAACACGCGGAAGGTCCCAGGTTCGATCCCTGGCAGGCACATGTCCTTTTTCTTTTTTGCCCGGCAGTCTGCAGCCTTGAAGGTACACTCTCATGGCTCTAAAAACAGTGCTGATTGAATTACACGCACTAGCGGAAATTCGTTGGCCTGCGCTGCGTCGGCACTCGATTGCGCGCCGCAGTGCTTCATGCTCTCATGCTGCCCAACCGGTTGCAGGAAACTGACAGGACTGCGAACCCCTTCAATGATTGATACAGTTTCAAGCCACATTAGCAGCTGTGCTTGTGGTGTAGTGGTTATCACATCCGCCTAACACGCGGAAGGTCCCAGGTTCGATCCCTGGCAGGCACATGTCCTTTTTCTTTTTTGCCCGGCAGTCTGCAGCCTTGAAGGTAAACTCTCATGGCTCTAAAAACAGTGCTGATTGAATTACACGCACTAGCGGAAATTCGTTGGCCTGCGCTGCGTCGGCACTCGATTGCGCGCCGCAGTGCTTCATGCTCTCATGCTGCCCAACCGGTTGCAGGAAACTGACAGGACTGCGAACCCCTTCAATGTTTGATACAGTTTCAAGCCACATTAGCAGCTGTGCTTGTGGTGTAGTGGTTATCACATCCGCCTAACACGCGGAAGGTCCCAGGTTCGATCCCTGGCAGGCACATGTCCTTTTTCTTTTTTGCCCGGCAGTCTGCAGCCTTGAAGGTAAACTCTCATGGCTCTAAAAACAGTGCTGATTGAATTACACGCACTAGCGGAAATTCGTTGGCCTGCGCTGCGTCGGCACTCGATTGCGCGCCGCAGTGCTTCATGCTCTCATGCTGCCCAACCGGTTGCAGGAAACTGACAGGACTGCGAACCCCTTCAATGATTGATACAGTTTCAAGCCACATTAGCAGCTGTGCTTGTGGTGTAGTGGTTATCACATCCGCCTAACACGCGGAAGGTCCCAGGTTCGATCCCTGGCAGGCACATGTCCTTTTTCTTTTTTGCCCGGCAGTCTGCAGCCTTGAAGGTAAACTCTCATGGCTCTAAAAACAGTGCTGATTGAATTACACGCACTAGCGGAAATTCGTTGGCCTGCGCTGCGTCGGCACTCGATTGCGCGCCGCAGTGCTTCATGCTCTCATGCTGCCCAACCGGTTGCAGGAAACTGACAGGACTGCGAACCCCTTCAATGATTGATACAGTTTCAAGCCACATTAGCAGCTGTGCTTGTGGTGTAGTGGTTATCACATCCGCCTAACACGCGGAAGGTCCCAGGTTCGATCCCTGGCAGGCACATGTCCTTTTTCTTTTTTGCCCGGCAGTCTGCAGCCTTGAAGGTAAACTCTCATGGCTCTAAAAACAGTGCTGATTGAATTACACGCACTAGCGGAAATTCGTTGGCCTGCGCTGCGTCGGCACTCGATTGCGCGCCGCAGTGCTTCATGCTCTCATGCTGCCCAACCGGTTGCAGGAAACTGACAGGACTGCGAACCCCTTCAATGATTGATACAGTTTCAAGCCACATTAGCAGCTGTGCTTGTGGTGTAGTGGTTATCACATCCGCCTAACACGCGGAAGGTCCCAGGTTCGATCCCTGGCAGGCACATGTCCTTTTTCTTTTTTGCCCGGCAGTCTGCAGCCTTGAAGGTAAACTCTCATGGCTCTAAAAACAGTGCTGATTGAATTACACGCACTAGCGGAAATTCGTTGGCCTGCGCTGCGTCGGCACTCGATTGCGCGCCGCAGTGCTTCATGCTCTCATGCTGCCCAACCGGTTGCAGGAAACTGACAGGACTGCGAACCCCTTCAATGATTGATACAGTTTCAAGCCACATTAGCAGCTGTGCTTGTGGTGTAGTGGTTATCACATCCGCCTAACACGCGGAAGGTCCCAGGTTCGATCCCTGGCAGGCACATGTCCTTTTTCTTTTTTGCCCGGCAGTCTGCAGCCTTGAAGGTAAACTCTCATGGCTCTAAAAACAGTGCTGATTGAATTACACGCACTAGCGGAAATTCGTTGGCCTGCGCTGCGTCGGCACTCGATTGCGCGCCGCAGTGCTTCATGCTCTCATGCTGCCCAACCGGTTGCAGGAAACTGACAGGACTGCGAACCCCTGCAATGATTGATACAGTTTCAAGCCACATTAGCAGCTGTGCTTGTGGTGTAGTGGTTATCACATCCGCCTAACACGCGGAAGGTCCCAGGTTCGATCCCTGGCAGGCACATGTCCTTTTTCTTTTTTGCCCGGCAGTCTGCAGCCTTGAAGGTAAACTCTCATGGCTCTAAAAACAGTGCTGATTGAATTACACGCACTAGCGGAAATTCGTTGGCCTGCGCTGCGTCGGCACTCGATTGCGCGCCGCAGTGCTTCATGCTCTCATGCTGCCCAACCGGTTGCAGGAAACTGACAGGACTGCGAACCCCTTCAATGTTTGATACAGTTTCAAGCCACATTAGCAGCTGTGCTTGTGGTGTAGTGGTTATCACATCCGCCTAACACGCGGAAGGTCCCAGGTTCGATCCCTGGCAGGCACATGTCCTTTTTCTTTTTTGCCCGGCAGTCTGCAGCCTTGAAGGTAAACTCTCATGGCTCTAAAAACAGTGCTGATTGAATTACACGCACTAGCGGAAATTCGTTGGCCTGCGCTGCGTCGGCACTCGATTGCGCGCCGCAGTGCTTCATGCTCTCATGCTGCCCAACCGGTTGCAGGAAACTGACAGGACTGCGAACCCCTGCAATGATTGATACAGTTTCAAGCCACATTAGCAGCTGTGCTTGTGGTGTAGTGGTTATCACATCCGCCTAACACGCGGAAGGTCCCAGGTTCGATCCCTGGCAGGCACATGTCCTTTTTCTTTTTTGCCCGGCAGTCTGCAGCCTTGAAGGTAAACTCTCATGGCTCTAAAAACAGTGCTGATTGAATTACACGCACTAGCGGAAATTCGTTGGCCTGCGCTGCGTCGGCACTCGATTGCGCGCCGCAGTGCTTCATGCTCTCATGCTGCCCAACCGGTTGCAGGAAACTGACAGGACTGCGAACCCCTTCAATGTTTGATACAGTTTCAAGCCACATTAGCAGCTGTGCTTGTGGTGTAGTGGTTATCACATCCGCCTAACACGCGGAAGGTCCCAGGTTCGATCCCTGGCAGGCACATGTCCTTTTTCTTTTTTGCCCGGCAGTCTGCAGCCTTGAAGGTAAACTCTCATGGCTCTAAAAACAGTGCTGATTGAATTACACGCACTAGCGGAAATTCGTTGGCCTGCGCTGCGTCGGCACTCGATTGCGCGCCGCAGTGCTTCATGCTCTCATGCTGCCCAACCGGTTGCAGGAAACTGACACGACTGCGAACCCCTTCAATGACTGATACATTTCGCTCAGGAACTAAGATATGGCGGTACTTTCGTCGCTACCGTCATTACAACCTAACCATGACTTCCTTTTGCGTAATGACACGTGCTGCATGCCCCGTAGTTGAAGGCAGAGTTAGGTGTTGCGAGAGCTGCAGCTGTACCTCCATCACTTACAGCGTCGTCGCTAGCGCTTCGCTGTTTCGCATGAAAATTCGTTCGGTACGAATATTCCCCCAGGCAGCTAATTGTCATGGAAATATTCGATTCGCATTCGTTCGGCTTTCAACGATACGATTCGTACTAAATTCGGTAGCAAAGCTAGACTTCTCGTAATCGATTCGGTTTCGAAGATGTACTATCCTGACAAGCCTAGCAGAAAAGCATCTCTGTGCTCAAGATCTAGGAGGAAGAGGTGCTGCGTCCAGTGAGGTCTCATTCTCAGGTTATCCACCAGACTTTCCAGACGCCTGACTTAATTCTAGTTGATCACCATGGCAAACTTCCGGAAGCTGATCATTTCAGCATTGAATGTTCGAGTATGTGGGCTCCAGGCTGATACAGCTGCGCCGGCCGTTTGGGGGGCAATTTTCTACTGAAGTCTAAGGCAGAAACTGTCGGTGGCAGAGAGAGGACCCTGCGGTCTTCCTTAGCGGGTTTCAGTCTCTGCGAGTCACACCCTTTATTCTTTTTTGGTAGGTTGCTTTTTGTCCATAAAAAAATCCTTATTCGATCCTTACGTGCCGAGCTGATGAGGAGGGGCGCTGTGTATGTTGCCCCTTTCACTTTTGTAGCGAATCGTGAAGGTTAAGGAAAGCATATGCTTTTAATGATTGGACGAAGTGAGCAGATTTCTTGAGAATATTTGGGCTCTCTCTGAGAGTGATCGTCAAGTTGTTTTCATAAGAGACTTACCTGCGTGTGTGATCCGAACGACCGTACTGGTTCTAGGCAGGAAACCGACAAGAGCCCTGCGGTGTTAACGCGCATCGCTGAAAACGGAGGTTTAATTAATGCTGGGCGGTCTTCCATCTTCAGCTGCATTATAGAAATCTCTCAAGCTCGTCCTGACCAGAATTTTTTTCTATGCGCCCCCCTTAATCGGCGCATGTCGTGCCACGGTAAACCTCTCTGTTGCTCCGATTATTTCATGGTCTTTTCCCGGATTCGAGATTCAGCACGTAAAAAGTTTTGGATTCGGGGGGGGGGGGGGGGGGGGCGGGGAGGGGGGGGGGAAGGGGGGGCTTTGGAAGCTAAACGCTGCGCTCATAACAGAGGAAGATACTAAATAGCTACTGAGAACCGGCATCTCGCATGTCTATGCATATTAATATGCATTGCCAGACAAGTAAATAATGTTACCTAGTTAGCAGCTTAATTTCTGATAATTAACTTTCGAACTATAACAGTTAGGCTACTGGTAGAAATTAGAGATTTGTAGCCAGTGGTTAGTAATATGCATAACAGTTTTCAGAATTTCGAAAACGCGATTGGCTTCGGCGCTGTGGCTTGCCAAGATTTATCTATTTCGATTAGTTGCGTGCACTGGAAGGGTTGTTTTGCCTGCATGAGGTGCGAAAGGGCATGCATTCTGGCACGATCTTAGCAAAATTTGTTGGGCCACAGCGAAAGGGGTTATCGTATTTTCGAAATTCTAAAAACCGATATGGCTATTACTAACGACCCGATAAAAATCTCTAATTTTAATCGGTTCCCAAAAAATCTCTAATTTTAATCGGTCACCTAACAGGAATAGTGAAAGATTAATTACCAGAAATTACCTAAGCGACTATGTTGTTAAATTTATTCGCCTGTTTTTTAATGTCCGCCAAACCAGGTATCATTATGCCTCATAAGCCGTCTTCATACCTCAAAAGCCTATTTATAAAAATTCCGGTTCACCTTCGCTGAAGCACCTGGTATATCGGTCAACACCACTGAATATGACCGTGCAGCATGAACGCGTAACCTGCCCAAGTACCCTTGCGTCTTATTAAATGCATGTAAACGTAGAATACATTACAGGAAGGCACATATGCCAAATCTACACTGTTACGCTCAGACATTTCTCCCCCACGGTCTTCCGGTATTTTGGCGATGCCCGATTACCGGTTTCTGTCCTCAGAAATTTATTATGTCATGCGCATTATTGATAGTGCTACACAAAATAGTGCTAGAAAATCGTAGTGCTAGACAGTAACCTTCCTGGCGGCGCAAGGCCTCCAGGAAATGAAAATTGGTTTTTAGAGAAAGGAAATGACGCTGTATCTGTCTCATATATCGGCGGACACCAGAACCGCGCCGTAAGGGAAGGGATAAAGGAAGAAGTGAAAGAAGAAAGGAAGAAAGAGGTGCTGTAGTTGAGGGCTCCGGAATAATTTCGACCACCTGGGGATCTTTAACGTGCACTGACATCGCACAGCACACGGGCGCCCTAGCGAGAAATGGGTGCCTTAGCGTTTCTCTTCCTCAGGAAGGTCACTACCACAATTTGGGAGAAGTGCTCGCGTGGCGCACAGTAGGTTTTCTTTTTCTAGCAAAAGGCTTGTGTCCGGAGAGGTTGGGGCCAGTTGAACGGGACGTGGAGGTGTTCAGTCGTGACTTACTCTCTTCACCAAGGCTTGTGTGGGGTGTGCACTTCGACGAACCATTGTACCCCGTACTGTGAGGGAACATTTTTCAGTTTTCTCCTGAATTTCCTGAGCCGACCTCTCGGAGTTAAGAGCATGCCGCAGGCTACGTATTGCACCCGAGGAGCCTATGAGAATGCTGAGGTGAGTTTTAGCGGGCAAAAGGTTTGGGAAGAGGCTGCTTAATACTTCCTGAATGGCCAACAGCTCCACCTGTATCGACGGGCAGACAGCAGAGTAAGCGCATCCGCAGGTTGCTATATCTGCTAATATTTCAGGAAAAACGGTAGCCGTAGTTGCGAGATGCTCGCTCTCACTGACGTCGACATACGTCACGTATCGCCGGAGAGAGTTTTCACTCGCAGATGAGGCGTCATCACCCACCACCCTAGACTCACTCAGGTGTCCAGCGGATCGTGTGTGTGTGCACGTCATAGTCCGATTGCCCGTATAGCTTAATAATAAAGCTGATTGTGATTGCTTATTGTGTCACTAGTCAAGCCAGACTGCAACGGTGCAGTCATGCTTCATGGAAACAGTTGGGCTTAAGGGAATGCTGACGATGCGCCCATCCATCTTGGAAAACAAAATACAGTTGTTAAAATGTGTTTAGGCGAATTTACTGACAAGGAAAAGGTTGGTAGAGCGACTTGCGTTTTTTAGGCGTACTGTTGCGTGGCATTTCAATAACTGCAAGGCTAAGTGAACGATAAGAAGACGGCTTCGAAATAATATCTACTGTGTCAGCATTCGGGCACGAGATAAAAGCTCTTGAGCTGTAACTCTTATCATTGCTCTTATGTACACTTATAAGCACTTGCCTGTTCTAAGAGGTTCTTGACTTTTTTTCACTTTCCATAGCGCAAGCTTATGGTGGAATCTAATTTTAAGCACCTGCGCCAAGTTTTGTGCATGATTTATGGAGCTAATTTCGTTCTCTTTCTAGCTTGTTTTGTGCATTGAAGAACTGAGACAAATCATTTCACGCCAGTTACCAGTTATATTTCAGTATCTTCTTAATGAGAATGTTACATTTGATACAGACATTATCATTCAATTATTATATTACTCAACTCGATTACTTTTTTTATGATTCTCATGCTTATAAGAATACAATGTAGTCCCTGAATCACTGTTGTTTTGCTTGCTAACTGGCTTAAAGCGACAATGGCTATGCCGATGCTATGTCTCTATTCTGGTATCGCTCCCGCCACGAAACCTCATGAAATTGAGTCCACCTCGCCATTTGCGACTCCCTCCAAATCTTCTAGGCTACTAGAAAACCCACCGCATATAAAGAAATGCTAAATTTGAAATTAATGTGAAGATTTAAGCCGGGTTATTAAAAAAAGTATCTAGGGTTTAGCTGTAGTAACTTCATTTGTAGCCTGCTGTCTGAAGCCGATGGGTATCAACGCAGGTTAATGCCTGCATTTTTTGCTTACTATCCCGACACAAAAAAATAGAGGGCAGTCGGACCCGCAACAATTCTTCCAAAGAAGTTGAATTTATCCTCGGTCATGGCATCTATATTCCCACTGAAATGAATGTTTCTGCTCTAAACCGAGGCTTCACGCGTGCGTCAGAGTTCTCCCGGCGAGTGAACCCTTACGAAAATTTATCTAGGTGGTCCATAGACTTCTGTCAATAGAGTCTATAGACTCTCCATAGACAAACCGTAGAGAACAGTCTATAGGCAATACAAATCCTATAGACAGTCTATAGACCGTCTATTGATTTATGGCCGTACACTTTTAGTAGACTTTTATCTATAGACAGTATATAGACTATGAATAGACAAAGAAATATCTACAGGAGGGCATTAAACGCTGTAAGTTGTCTATAGACCATTTTTGTAAGGGAAGGTAGGCGGAGGTCGGGTCGAGCGTGGCGGTGGGTCGGTTGGCAGCCCCAAGCTAAAGGGGCTGGGTGGGTAGGTGCGTGGTGTTTCTGTGAGGTGGAGACTTTACCCTTCGATGCAACAAGACGACGGGTGAGCAGGCGTCAATATTTTCGCGTCCTCTCGGTACTGAAACCTGAATCGACTTGGAAGAGCGGATCAAAAAGCGAAGCCGCATGAGAGCTGCACATCGCCATCACAGTGCGCTTCTACCTCGCAATAATCATTCGCGGGCATTTTTACGCAGTTGCTTTGCAAGGAGCGAACATTGACGCTTTTAGACACTATGCCCGAACCCAGAGGTATAGTAACGCACTACTTTCTAAGCCGAACACGCATATGGTGCACATGCTGTTTTAATGCGAATAAGGGATGGAAATCGCAGAATTACTTTTCGAGGGGCTGGCTTCCTTATCACCTTAGCTGGTATATAAGGAAGCGATATGCAGGAGAGTGAATGCGCTTTTTTTAAATTGTGTTGAACCCTCCTTCCCTCGTGCCTATGATATCGGTTGTTCACGTAGTATAATTTGAAACTGTCCTACTCTTTAAATACGTGCAGTGCAAAGACCGGTTTCGTCTGGCCAATAGACAAATAATAGAAAGAACAATCACATGCGTAGCGATGTGCACACGAACACAAACAATGCAACTTTACGAAAGAAGTTGCGCTTCTGCTATCAATAAACAAAAATAATGATTAAAACCGATCGCTCCAGCCCCACAGCTGCTGCTGCAGTTGATAGAATACTTATGAAGATATGCGATAATACGAAGAAAATGTTTTTTTTCTGAAGGCCGCGCCATTGCCTGTGATGCGGGATAGTTTCTGTTTGCTGGATTATTTTATTATATTGGCATAGCCCGGCATGTAAGCGTCGGCTACTTCTGAAAGCTTTGCTTCTCTCCACAAGGCCGAGCTTTTTCACGAGGCTCCCTTTTGCGTCATTTGAATTGAATATAAGACGAGGCCGTCTGGCCAGTAACGCTTCATATGATGTAATTCAACACCGAGAGTTTCGCAATCGTACGCACTCTAAGTAAGACCAACCGGTTGCAGAAACCCGACAGCACTGCAAACTCCATCGACGACCTTCTCATTGTAAGTCAGCGACGCACAGCTGTGCTTGTGGTGTAGTGGTTATCACATCCGCCTAACACGCGGAAGGTCCCAGGTTCGATCCCTGGCAGGCACACGGTTATTTCTTTTTCCGAAGTGCCATCATTAATTTCTTGCGAATCTAGACAACCTGGAACAGCTAATTGTCTACTTTCGTTCCGTAAGTGAGGAGTAAATGTTCTCAATGACTTCTCAGCGGGTCGATGTTTTGTCCCAGTAATAATTCGTGTTTTGTAAAGCAGAACCTTGAGGTGGAATTGCATGCTGCAGGAACACGTGATGTCAGCGCACTCAATCAACTGAAAACATTGGACACCACTGGAGAGTCTGTGCCTGACCTTTGCTTTATAAATGCACTCTTAAATCTGTCGGTCTTGGCCGGTCGCGTTTTTACGTTCTTGTCCAAAAAAATTCAATCAGCCCTTGGCCGAGGTATTCTAAGGGCTTCAGCGCGCGCTAAGGCTTTACTGAGAAGCGCTGCTTAGCAGTTTCATGCATTTTTCTCCTGCATTAAGAAGTGTAGTAGAGAGCTTAAATTTGCAGTTGATTGAAGTGCCGCAATAATACATGGTTTGAGACTACCCCATCTGTTACAGAGACTAGAAACCACTGAGTACTTCATTCATTAACGGCGCATTGAAAATCGGTTTCGGAAGCTGTGCTTGTGGAGCAGTCTTCTTTGCAAATAAGCAATTTCAAAAATAGCAACAGCAAATAGGAATAGCAAAGCAATTCCAAGAGTACCAATGCAATAGCCGTCGCTGCACCGGAATAAATGAAATATCGAAACTCAGAGAGGTACTTTAATGCTTCCGATCTTGTACGCCGATATCGGGCAGGCATCTGTACCTTAACTCTTTCATGATGTGGCTGAAAAATTCCTGAAAGTACGATCTTAGTTATCTAGCATTGTCATCAACACATCATCCATTCATTCACTCATTCATTCATTCATTCATTCATTCATTCATTCATTCATTCATTCATTCATTCATTCATTCATTCATTCACTCATTTATTCTAGATCATCAAAAAGTTATTTTCATGTGTCTGTGATTATGACCTTATTGCAACACCGTTACATACTTTTTTATTTGCTGATTATTGCTTCTCCTGATTAATTACCATTTATTCTCAGTATTACTGATTCTTAGTCATTGTTTTTCCATTTACTGTTAGCATTTTCTGGCTGTCCATTCGTTCTCTATGTTTTTGAATCACTTACTTTGTGTCGGGAGCTGTTATTTGTGGTTCATTATAGAGCTAGTTGTAGCCTTATTTCCGCCCCTTGCCACAAAGAGCAGCCGGCGCCTCTGCCAGGCAAGAACCTCTTTTTTTATGTCCCTGTAATCAAAACAAAAAAACAATATGATGCCAATGGTGAGTGGTCGCCACATGCGCATAACACACGGAAGGTTCCAGGATCGACCCTTGGTAGTGAGAAAGATTTGTCCTGTGCCTTTAAGTTCTCCTTTCTTTATCTGAAATGAGAACTTAAAAACTTTTTTTAATGGCGTCTTTGGGACGAACGGAGTCATCTAGCTAAAATGCGATGCGATGTTTCAACTGCACAACGTTGGAATTTCTAGTTGAGAACCTCAACTCTCTATAGGAGCAGTCTGAACGACAACATGCAGAACAAAATATGTCAACCTACTTCATAGGTTTTAAATGCTCCTAGAAAATGCTGCTTGGCGTTGCGCGTATTCATTTTCGCGCGTTGCAGAAAGCGTAGGACATTCCCTTGCACCGCGAGTATTTCCTGCCTTTGTTCGTACCACTTGAATGCTAAGTTACATATCAAGAAAAGGTATAGTTGAGTTTCCCCTTCCTGTGGCGATGAGAGGAAACTACTTGATGATGAAATCGGGGTTTCTTGATGACCCGGTGGTTCTACTCGCAAACATTCACATTACTCAAGGAAAGGAGAAGGTTAACTATTTATTTACAACATAGGTAAAAAAACGAGAAGAAACAAAGCAAGTAGAAAACTAAATCGTGGATCAGACGAATTCAGCCCCCGCTCAACCCAGAGCGCTTGGTTTTAAACCCTCTGTCTCCGCCCTTAGCGGGGACAGCAACCAATAAGATAACAAACGACCCATCTCGCCAATCAGTGGTCAGGGAAAGGAAAATAAGGTCCGCCCACTGATCAGAGATTGGGGAAAAACTTCTGATTAAAACATTTGGGAAGGAGGTTTCAAATAACCACACAAACAACACAAATGCGACTTCCGTTCCCCACGCCACCCGCGGCACCACAGATGCTAGAAACCTGTGCTGACGAGGCGATGACTGAGGTTGTTGACAGCAACAAAGAGAACACAGTCGTTAAGGGAATATTGGGTTTCCTGTCACTCGGCTAATACTCAGCCGTATCTCGTGCGCCCCCGAAACCTCGTCAACCCCTTAACAACCACATGTCGACAGCTGTACATGGTTAGCGTTTTTCCCGGCGGGTCATCCCCGTGACGGCGCGGCGTAAACGTGGACGTCCGCCGCACGAAGGGGAGGCAGGGACGGGACAGGCCCCTTTGTTGGGGACTTCCGGCCCCACTGGAGCGGCCTTCCCTGCGGACACAATATCAACGAGTTCGCGGAAAGGTCAGCGAACTCCACAGGTATCATTTTACTTCTCTTTCCACCAAGGCTGATACACTTTGCCAAGGCACTTTTTTGTGCGGAAATACAGCGTGCAAGGCCCGAAAAAAAGAAAAGATGGGAATTGGCGAGAATAGCTTTTAGCCCAAGATGCCGTTCAGTTTTTCTGGAAAATGAAGTATGAATGAATGAATGAATGAAACCTTCCGCCTGCTTAAAGAAAATGACAGGTTCAAGCTTCTGCTAATAAGGTGGATTGTTGAGCTAGTTGGTGCAAGATCATTCCCACGGCGCCAAACAAGGCGAAAAGCATGTGCGCGCGAGTGAATGGGCAGAAAAACAAATCCGATTGCCAAATCGGACACAGAACGAAGTATTCTCAGTGCTTTCAGGGCATCGTTTATCGTATCCCTCTATTCTGCGGGAAGCATTACATAGGCCAAACCGGGAGATGCGTCAACGACAGAGCAAGAGAGCACGCAACAGCCATAGCAGGCAAGTCTGGCACCAACCTTGCGATACACTGCAGAGATTGCGAAACATGCAAAAAACAAACAAGCCCTGCTGACCTTCACCACGTGCAGGTATTGAAAAAGAGCAAAGACAAGCTGACAAGAGAAATCCTGGAAGCCTGGGCCATCCGTGAATCCGGAGAGCAATGCGTCAGCACGCCATCGGTTGGCCTATCGAAAAAAGAAGTGAGATATCTGTGCCGGGATGCAAGCAGGAATTGATAAGGTATCATTCGAAGCACTGGCTGGTCTCTAAGTATAAATATGCGGCCTTTCCAATAAACGTTCAGTTGTCAGTGCAGCATCGTCCTCGTCTGTGTGTTTCTTCGATGTCTTCGTTTACTTTCCGCTGCCATTTATTCGATCAAGCTTCTGCGTTCGAATTTTTTCATATCTGTTTAGCTCTACGTTGATTTCCTGCATCTCAAATGTCGCAGCTGTCTCATATAATTCTATTAGATGCGTGGCCGAGGACAGCCTTCGTTCATCTCTTCGTGCTCTTTCTTTGTAGAGTGCATGATTTTGTCTACGGGGTTTAACGTCCCAGAGCAACTCAGGCTGTCAGGGACACGGGAGTGGAGGGCTCCGGATAATTTTGACAACCTGAGGTCTTTTAACGTGCGCTGATATCGCACAGTACACGAGACCTCTCAAACAATTCGCCTTCATCGAAATGTGACCGCCGCTGCCGGGATCGAACTGGCATCTTTCGAGTCAGTAGGCGAGCACCATAACCACTGAGCCTCCTTGCCGGCTACCGTACAGTGCATAAAGCAACGAATGAAAATATTCTCTTGGTCCTAGCTCCTGCGTTCGTAATCTTCAATTTCTTTGTAGTTTTTTCGTGATTTTTTTTTGTATCTGAAATAACAGCGCTGTCTTCTATACTTGAGTTGGATATGTGACCGAGGACCTCTTTTTATTTTCTTCATATTTTTTTTTTGTTTTATAATGCTCGCAGCAACGAGTGAATATCCTTTGAGGGTCTGAGATTCTGGATTCGTTTTTTTTTAATTCATATGTTGCTTTAGGGTGATTTTTTGCATTTTAGATTTTACAACTCCCATCTATACTTCAGTACGATGTCTCGCCCATAACCGCTTTTGTTCACATCTTCATGTCTCTCTTTTTACAGTGCACGCAACAACGACTGAGTATCGCTGAAGGAAGGATTCTCTGGGTGTTGCGAAAATTATGCTGTTGTCCTAAGAACAGATGGTGCATTACAGACGCTTCTCTATGCTATTTGCTATTTTGTCTGGTTCGACCTTGACTTGTTTTTGTGGATAGCGCAGTCAAGCTGTCGCTTGCTCTCTGTCCGACCTGACTAAAGCACATCTCACTTTTTCACGTGACCTTTGTAAATCACTCATTATCAGTAATTAGTGCTGAAATTTCGGCAAATACAATTCAATTGAAGTTCATAGACGTGCATTGTCTCAGAAAGAATGCACAGATGGAACGGGGCACTACAAGAGCAGACGGAACAATCGCTGGATCGCAAGGGAATTTTTATTGTAAAATATGGGCCTAATGCACATTTGTTACTTCTGTGTAGGTAGTACGTACATACCGAATGAGTTTTTTTATTGAATTCTCAGTGGTGAGTGCTTGCTTCGAGGACTCTGTGCGCTGTTCCCTTGTTGCTCTCACTCATTGCTGTTGTGATGCTTACACGGTATTTCATGCAGTCTGTGTTTTCGTTTACAAGAAAACTTAATCACGTTGTTGCTGCAAATGTTTATTGACCAAACTGAGTATGATCTCCGTGGTTCATATCGTGTGCCCCTATTTCAGTATTCCTTTCGTCAAAGCTGCTACGGCGGCCCTGTCTGGTCCTCAGGTTCTTCGTTGAGCAGAGCGGTCTCGCACTGCTTAGGTTTAGAGGATATGACCTTGTTTTTCTAGTCAGGTTTAGACGATGTGGCTTTTTTTTATCTGTTGCGTGAATAACATGTGGTATAGAGATCCGGAATTTCTCCACAGTGCCAAAATTCTGGCCTATAAAGTTCTGAGTACCAGGTGTGTGCTGATCTGGGGGTGTGAAAGGTGTGGTTTGTATCCTTCTTAATGTTATTTCTTCGTCCTTGCTTAATTCTTCCGAATGTTTAGGCAATTATGATTGTTGGAGCATGTAGTTCTGTGGGATTTCAGCAAAAGGTGTAGAGTGGCACATCATAGTTGTGATCAATCTGCGACAATGCTCGGGGTAGTAATTCATGGGCGAGGTTCGTGGGAAAGCTCGTTGCCCCGTGCCCATAGGCGTCCAGGGAATTCTATTACGAACAGCGCGAATGTCACGCTCTACTTCATATCTTCGTTTTCTTTCTGGGGCATAACTAGCCGCCTTTTCTGGGCACGCCTTCTTTGCAACGCTGCTTATACCGGCTTTTTCCGTTATCGGCGCCGAAGAAATTGGACAAATAGGAAGCACCCTTCTGCCTTTTCCTTAAAAAAAAGACAATATCGCCTACTTCGCGACTACAAAGATAAGTTAATATTTTTAGTGCTGCCCTAATCCCTGAGGTATGCATTTCTTTAGTTTACTACTAAATATCAAGATTAATTAAGACGTTACTATAATACGTGTTACGCACTTAAGTTATTAGACAGTCGCAACAAACTGCAGCCGGCGTGGTATAATTTTTAATGCTGAGCTTTACGCCGTGTAAGGGGCAAAAAAAATTAATGATAATATTTCGTCACTCATATTTTTTATGTGTGAACAGAATTCATTTCAGTTTGTGTCTCCGTAAAATAATCACGCCTCACACTTATACATGCACTGCTTGGCTAGGTTTTTTTTTTTAAATTGTCCCAAAGTCTCCGCTTTGTAAGTAGTATTTGCGTGCCCCATGCGACTAGGCACACTGATATCTAAATTGATTTGATCAACAAAAACAATGTCGCAAAAAGGCGCAATTTTGGATACGGGGTGGATACAGTAGAGAGGCCAGGACGTCATGAAAAAGCATGGCTCATGCACACTGAAACTGAAAAACAAGAAAAGAAACCCAAAAGTAGCCTACAGCTCTCCATGGGTCCTTACAACATCAAAACAAAGCTGCAGCTATGGTACGGAAGTCCTAAAGCCCGCCTTGGCCCGCGTCTGCACCTGCTGTTAGAGTGGTGCAGCACACAGCAGTTATCTCAATTGTAGCTTTGTTTGCTCTCCATTGCGCTATTGCCAGATTTTACCTCAATAACACTGATACCTTTTAGACCTCGAATTCTCGGGAAAACCGAATTTTCGTAGTGTCAGTTATACTTAACACCTTGTGGGGAAAGTCGACGCAAGGGTTTGTCCTAAGTTGAGCAGTGTCTTGCACAAAAATGCGTTGATTTTTCTTCCAGAGCCCGACTGCGAAGCTTGGCAGTGCCAGCCGTGGCCGTGCAGCGCTAGTGTGCGTTTTCAATCTCAGGGGGCGCTAGCTCTCCAAGCGCTGTCCCAGGAGACGACCGTGTCGCAACGTACGTGCGGTTTACCGGCCTTCAACCGGTCGCAGAAGTAGGGCGCTGCCGGAGATAGCGTTCACAACGCTTTCCTTCAAAACGCACGTTGACAGCTGTGCTTGTGGTGTAGTGGTTATCACATCCGCCTAACACGCGGAAGGTCCCAGGTTCGATCCCTGGCAGGCACACGGCATTTTTTTTTTCATTTGTAAAAACATCTTAGTACTTGCATTAGAGCTCACGGCCATGCAGTTGCTACCTTGGCCCGCATTTTTTGTGGCGTGCAGAGAGCTCTCAATCAATCGTCATCATCATCACCATCATCACCAGCCTGACTGCACCCACTGCAGAGCAAAGGCCTCTCCCATATATATCCAATTAACCTTGTCCTTTGCAAGCTGCGGAAAAAGTAGCCCCGCAAACTTCTTAATCTCATTCACCACGTAACTTTCTGCCGCCCCTTGCTACGCTTGCCTTCTCTTGGAATCCACTCCGTTACCCTTAAGAGCCAACGGTTATCTTTCCTTCGCATTGCATATATGCAATGCCAAGCCCATTTCTTCTTGATTTCGACAAGGATGTCATTAACACGCGTTTGTTCCCTCGCCCACTCTGTCCACCTCCGCTCACTTAACATTACACGTATCATTTTTCTTTCCATAGCTCGCTGCGTTGTCCTAAACTTGAGCTGAACCTTTTTCGTTAGCCTCCACATTTCTGCCCCACAGGTGAGTACCGGTACGATACAGCTGTTGTATACTTTTCTCTTGAGGGATACAGTTCTCAATATAGGTTTCTAATTTCGATCAAGTTTGCTGTGTATTAAAATCAAACTGAAAATTTTGTATGCGTTGTTTGCTAGGTTTTTTTTTAATTATCCCAAAGTCTCCGCTGTTTAAGTAGTATTTGCGTGTCCCGTGCGCCTAGGCACACTGATATCTAAATTTATTCGATCAACAAAAACAACAACAACAACAAAAAACAAAACAAAAACAGGCTCATCCCTCGCACGCCTCCTTGTACAAGCAGAAAGCATAAGGCGTGGATGTGCAAGTAACGTTTGGAAAAGTGTACACTTATTCGTAACGTTTCGAAACGCCACCTAAAAAGGAAATTAAGAACAATGATCTAATAGTTGACAGAAACAAAGAAATAAATCCATTAGACCACTTAGATTCTAAAGGTGGCAAGTGCACTTCACGGGACCCGCGAAATGGATAAACCTTTGCTGAACCCTGGAACGCTTAACGAAATTCCTCCTTTAGATTTGTTAAACGTGCGCAGAGTTTTTGAGGGTATTTCTAAGGCGTTTGACTCCCTCAGCCATGACATTCTTTTACACAAATTACATCTACACGGAATACGAGGAACACGCCTTAATCTCATCCGATCTTATTTACGCGACAGAAGCCAGTGCTGCATATTAGTAATCGGCAGACCTCTTTTCTACCCAGCAAAGCCGGGGTGCCTCAGGGCAGTATTTTAGAACCCTTTCTCT